>CM028859.1:613862-626650 GCA_016801935.1 Platichthys stellatus
GTGTGTGTGTGTGTGTGTGTGTGTGTGTGTGTGTGTGTGTGTGTGTGTGTGTGTGTGTGTGTGTGTGTGTGTGTTTGCGCCAGATAGCGCACAGGTCCCGAGGCTCCGCCCTCTGCCCCGCTCACTCGCTTAGAGACACAGTGATACCAGAGCTCGTTCACGTGAAGGAGCTGCTCAGTGACTGACTGTTTCTTAACTATGGAAACAGTGAAAACACAGAGTTTCTCTGGTCTCAGCTGCTCAGAGATCAGCGCAGCAGCTTCTTGATCAGAGCAGAAGCTGCAGTTGGTTTCTAAAGAGCTTCAGTATCTGTGTTCGCCTCCAGTCTGACCTGCTCTCGCTTTTTGTTTTCACATTTAAAACCAAATATATATTTTTAAGCTATTAGGCTGCAGCTATATGTTTTTATTTATTTCAAAGTAGGTTACTTCTTATTTCATACATTTCCCACAAATATGGGGAGGACTCAAATAGCCCTGCAAAGTATTGTGTTGAATTTATTTCAAAGTAGGCCTACACTTGCCTGTGTTCAGTGTTTTCCTTTGTTGTAACAGGTACAAACAGCAATAAAATGTCAAGAGTTTTCTTTATTGTCGTTCTATAATTTTATAAATGCAACAAACTATAGTTTAGTATAGTATAACTTTATATTAAACTTTATTAGCTTTGTTATCAAATATGTTTTACGGCTCCAGACACATTTTATTTGGGGGAAGAGGGGGCAAAATAAGTAAGTAAAAGTTGCCGACCCCTGCTATAGACCTATGCTGGTAGGCATATCTAATGGACAACCTAAAGGCACGCACGCATGCACGCAAGACACGCAACACGCCCCTTTCGTGCCCTCTGGCGGCTTGCGTGCGTCCGCCAATTTTTCTAACAACACGACAAAGCGACGCGAGCCTTACGCAGCCCGCAAGGCTTGTGATTGGTCTGCTTACTACATCTGCTTACTACATCCTACATAGCTATTAAATGTGACTAAAACTAGACTAAAACTAAGAAGGATAAAAATGACTAAATGTGACTAAAACTAATATGCATTTTCGTCAAAAGACTAAGACTAAGACTAAATCAAAAATAGCTGCCAAAATTAACACTGGTCTACAGATGTCTTCACTTCTGACAACAGCACATGTGGTTTTATTTTGTTCCTTCATACAGCATCAACATTTAACATCGTTATAAGCACAAAGTTAAAAAGCTTTTATTTTCTGTAGTTTTTCTGTATCTGATGAAAACAATCAGCAGATTCTCAGATTCTCTGTCTCTGACATTGTTTCTTGTCTTTCAGCAGATCGTGGTCTTCAGGAGGTTTCAGATGAACACAAGCTCAGTGTGAGGAGGAGATGTGAACATGTGACTGAAGGAAGTGATGAAACAGGAAGTAGAACCCTCCTCAACGGGATCTACACTGAGCTCTACATCACAGAGGGACAGAGTGAAGAGGTTAATACTCAACATGAGGTGAGTCAGCTTGAGACGGCTTCCAAGAAGAAGATCCTCCACGACACTCCCATCAAGGTCCACGACATCTTTAAAGCCTCCACTGACCAGCAGAGCAGCATCAGAGTCGTCCTGACCAACGGCGTCGCTGGCGTTGGAAAAACCTTCTCGGTGCAGAAGTTCACTCTGGACTGGGCAGAGGGTTTAGAAAACCAGGATGTGGGTCTGCTGGCTGTGCTTTCGTTCAGGGAGCTGAACCTGGTGAAGGACCAGCAGCACAGTCTTCTCACGCTGCTTCGTGTTTTCCATCCAGCGTTACAGAAGCTCACGGCAGAGACGCTCGCTGTCTGTAAACCTTTGTTCATCTTTGACGGCCTGGATGAAAGCAGACCTTCTCTGGACTTCAACCACAGGGAGCTTGTGTCTGAGGTCACACAGAGGTCATCATCCAACGTGCTGCTGACAAACCTCATCCGGGGGAATCTGCTTCCCTCGGCTCTCGTCTGGATAACCTCCAGACCTGCGGCGGCCAATCAGATCCCTCCTGCATGTGTTGACAGGGTCACAGAAGTAAGAGGGTTCACTGACGCCCAGAAGGAGGAGTACTTCAGGAGGAGATTCAGTGATGAAGAGCTGTGCAGCAGAATCATCTCACACATCAAGATGTCCAGGAGCCTCCACATCATGTGTCAAATCCCAGTCTTCTGCTGGATCAGTGCTACAGTTTTGGA
Source organism: Platichthys stellatus (assembly GCA_016801935.1). Classification (NCBI taxonomy): domain Eukaryota; kingdom Metazoa; phylum Chordata; class Actinopteri; order Pleuronectiformes; family Pleuronectidae; genus Platichthys; species Platichthys stellatus. The sequence goes on from CM028859.1 coordinate 616,040, forward strand.
GCACATGTTGACCACAGACCAGAGAGGAGAGCTGCCCAAGACCCTGACTGACCTGTACTCACACTTCCTGCTGGTTCAGACAAAGAGGAAGAACAACAAGTACGGTGAGGGACATGCGACGACTCCACAGCAGCTGACGGAGGCTGACAGGGACGTTCTCCTGAAGCTGGGGAGGCTGGCACTTAAACATCTGGAGGAAGGAAACATCATGTTCTACCAAGAAGACCTGGAGCGGTGTGGTCTTAATGTCACAGAGGCCATGGTGTACTCAGGAGTTTGTACTGGATCTTCCAGAAATCAGTCTACTGCTTTGTTCATCTGAGCGTTCAGGAGTTTCTGGCTGCAGTCTACATGTTCCACTGTTACACCAAGAGGAACACAGAAGAACTCAACAACTTCTTGGGAACATATGGGAACACAGAGAGTAACTTCTCCCTCGATGACCTCCTGAAAAGAACCATGGAGAAATCCCTCACCAGTACAAATGGTCATCTGGACCTGTTTGTTCGCTTCCTTCATGGCCTCAGTCTGGAGTCCAACCAGAGAGTCTTAGGAGGCCTGCTGGTTCAGACAGGGAACAATCTAAAGATCATCCTGAGAGTCTTAGGAGGCCTGCTGGGTCGTACAGAGAACAATCCAAAGATGATCCAGAGAGTCTTAGGAGGCCTGCTGGGTCGGACAGAGAACAATCCAAAGATCAACCAGAGAGTCATCAACAACCTGAAGGAGATGCAGAGTGAAGACATTTCTCCTGACAGAAGCATTAACATCTTCCACTGTCTGACTGAGATGAACGACCACTCAGTTCATCAGCAGATGCAACAGTTCCTGACGTCAGAGAACAGATCAGAGGAACTCTCTGAGATCCACTGCTCAGCTCTGGCCTACATGCTGCAGATGTCAGACGAGGTTCTGGATGAGTTGGACCTGGAGAAGTTCAACACATCAGACCAGGGTCGATGGAGACTGATCCCAGCTGTGAGGAACTGCAGGAAGGCTCGGTGAGTCCAGACATGATCAATAACATGTTCAATCAGTGGAGATGAGTCGTTCTTCAAATACACTCAGTGTTAAATGGTTCTCATTGTTTGGGCAGCATGGTGTTGCAGTGGTCAACACTGTTAGTGCAGCCTTTCTGTGAGGAGGAGGTTCTCCTGGTGTCTGCAGGGTTTTCTCTGGGTTCTCCAGCTTCCTCCACAAACTCATTTGTGTACCATATACATTTGGTATTAATACATGTATTCTCATTGTTCTCATGTCCATATGAGAACAACTGATCAGATGTGGGGAGTGAAATCCAATTTGATCACTGTTCAGGAGTTTGAGGGTTCCTCAAGCTTAAGGACCAATATATACAGTACAGTGCAAAAGTTTTAGGCAGGTGTGAAAAAATGCTGTAAACTAAGAATGCTTTCAAAAATGGAAGTGTTAACAGATAATTGTCATCAATTAACAAAATGCAGTGAATGAACAGAAGAGATTTCTAAATCCCATCAATATTTGGTGTTTCCATCCTTTGCCTTCAAAACAGCATCAGTTTGTCTAGGTAGACTTGCACACAGTTTTTGAAGGAACTTGGCTGGTAGGTAGTTACAAACATCTTGGAGAAGTAACCACAGATGTTCTTTGGATGTAGGCTTTCTCAAATCCTTCTGTCTCTTCATGTAATCCCAGAAAGACTCGATGATGTTGAGATCAGGGCTCTGTGGGGCCATACCATCACCCCCAGGACTTCTTGTTCTGTTCTTCTTTACACTGAAGATAGTTCTTAATGACATTGGCTGTATGTTTGGGGTCGTCCTGCTGCAGAATAAATTTGGTGCCAATCATACGCCTCCCTGATGGTATTAGATGATGGATAAGTATCTGCCTCTATTTCTCAGCATTGAGGATACCATTAATCCTGACCAAATCTCCAACTCCATTTGCAGAAATGCAGCCCCAAACTTGCAAGGAACCTCCACCATGCTTCACTGTTGCCTGCAGACACTCAATATTGAACCGCTCTCCAGCCCTTCGGCGAACAAACTGCCTTCTTCTACAGCCAAATATTTCAACTTTTGACTCATCAGTCCAGAGCACCTTGAGTCGCTTGGCCTTGTTTCCATGTCGGAGGTTTGGCTTTTTGGCTGCAACTATTCCATGAAGACCACTTCTGATCAGACTTCTCTGGACAGTAGATCGGTGTACATGGGTCCCACTGGTCTCTGCCAGTTCTGAGCTGATGGCACTACTGGACATCTTCCGATTTCGAAGGGAAATAAGCTTGATGTATTTTTCATCTGGTGCACTAAGTTTCCTTGGCCGACCACTGCATCTATGATCCTCAACGTTGCCCGTTTCTTTGTGCTTCTTCAAAAGAGCTTGAACAGCACATCTGGAAACCCCAGTCTGCTTTGAAATCTTTGTCTGAGAGAGACCTTGCTGATGCATTACAACTACCTGAAAGCCTGTGGTCACCTGTCTCACCAGTGGCGGAGGGTGAAAAATATTCATCAGCCGTTGTGCTGTCCAACTATGAGAATAGTTGGTATTTATTTATTCCAATAATAAACATAAAGTAAATTGAATACTGCACTAACTAACTTAAAAAACTAAGCTTAGAAAACTAAATCAAATTAAAACATACAGAAATAATAATAATCAGCCGATTTCTAAATCATGTTCCTGAAACATATACAGTACTATTAACAAACACTATTAAGACAAACTAGAAGGCGGTGCCATACACTGCATGATATCTTATGAGGTAAACTATAAACAAAGAAAACACACTCAGAATTTGACACAGATAACTTATCCACCTCTTCATTGTGTTTTCTCACCTGACCCTGTGGCCTCCATCCAGCTCCTCAGACACCAAGCGACCGGGCTTGGGCGCTAGCAGAACCTTTATTTTCAACGATGTTGATTTGCCAAATTGACTTTGCTTTACGCGTATCTTCCCCAGCAACAGTCTCTTATTGGCTCCTCGTCTCGACATGGCCAGCGCCCCTGAACCACAGACTGTGCCCTGATCGTTATCCACACATTTCCACTGAACATATGAATAAATAATACAAATAAATTATCTTAGTTAATTTTAGATTACTTTCTATTAAAGAAAAAAATGGAAAAACTCACTCTCCAAAAGGGAGGGGGGGGTTACTAGCTCCCTCTATTGGCCGGCTGCCACTGTATGTGGGTAATCACTCAATTCAATTGAATTACCACCCTGCGTTTGTGCGCCACCACCAACCAGTGCAGTGTCCGTCCCTCCAGGTTCCTGACATGTTGACTTCACAATAATATGAGGTCACTGTAACCTTTGACCTTTGACCAGTGAAATCTAATTAGTTTATGTTTGAGTCCAACTGGTCAAAATGTGAAGAAATCCCCTAAAGACAGACTTGAGATATTATGTTCAAGAGCCCAGAAATATGTTGTGTGACCTTGACCTTTGACCTTTGACCACGTGAATCTAATGAGTTCCTCTGTCAGTCTGAATGAACGCTTGAACCAAATCTGAAAGGATTCTCTTTAGGAGTTTTTAACATGTTCATGAGACATAAAGGGGATTGACCAGGGTGAGGGTCACATGATCACATTTTGTATGAATGTTGTGTTTTCTGATTTTATTCTAACAGATATTTTCTTTATATTCAGACTCGTTGGTTGTCGACTCTCAGAGACTCACTGTGAAGTCGTGGCCTCAGCTCTGATGTCAGACCCCTCACATCTGAGAGAACTGGATCTGAGTAGAAACTCCCTGAAGGATCCAGGAGTGAAGCTGCTGTGTTCTGGACTGGAGAGTCCAAACTGTCGACTGGAGACTCTGAGGTCCTTAAATCCTTCTTCACTTTTCAGACTTTCTTTCTCATTGGGTCATTATTTATTTAAATTGTCTCAGCTCTGCTCTGCTCACTGTCCCTCAGTCATCTGTCACTCACCCAGCCTGTCAGTCACGTCCACCTCATCAACTCCATTCACCTGCACTCACCTGCTCCTGATCACTAAGGAAGTGTCAGTAAATAACATGTGGACTGAGGCCGAGCACTCGTCCTCCTCAGGTTTTCAAAATAAGACACATTCATATTGAAATACGATGGACAGTTGGTAAGTATAAAAACAAACAGGAAGTGACTGTCAGGAGCCATCCCTACTTTAAACAGTGTTTAATTACACAAACCTGCTCAGTGACCAACACGAACACACAAAGCTGATGAATGAAACAATGGTCCAACATGTCTGATCTGATATTTATCTTCAGGTCACAGACTGGCCTGAGGTCAGCAGCATGTTGAGAGTCTGTGTTGACATGATGACGATCCACAACAACAGGAGGACACATTCTAATATTCATATTTCTTTATCCAGGTTGTATAACTGCAGTCTGTCAGAGATCAGCTGTTCTTCTCTGGCTTCAGCGCTGAGGTCAAACCCCTCTCATCTGAGAGAACTGGATCTGAGCTACAACAACCTGCAGGACTCAGGAGTTAAGGAGCTGTGTGGTTTTCTACAGAGTCCAACCTGTCGACTGGAGACTCTGAGGTTAGTTCAATGACTGACTTTTGTAGAACTCATATCTATAAAACAGCATTTATACACAAGTTCTCATTTAATTCTAATTTATAATAATTCCTCTTCATACATAACTTGAATCCATTCATTAATTAATTTGTGACATTTTAAATATTCAGCTACTTGTTGACCGGGTCCAAATAATCTATTTTTACTGAATCAGGACTCGTTTTTAGTCCAACATGTCTGATTTCATATTTATCTTCCATGTTATGAGTCTGTGCTCACATGAATATTTGTGTACCATATACATTTGGTATTAATACATATATTCTCATTGTTCTCATGTCCATATGAGAACCACTGATCAGATGTGGGGAGTGAAATCCAATGTGATCACTATTCAGGAGTTTGAAGGTTCCTCAAGCTCAAGGACAAATACACATATTTATATACATTTATATATATAAATGTATATAAATATGTATATATACACATGTGGAAAGTTTGTATCTGAGCGAACAGCTAGCTCAGCGTGAGGACACAATCACTCAATCCAATTGAATTACCACCCTCTCTGTGTCTGTGTGTGTGTGTGTGTGTGTGTGTGTGTGTGTGTGTGTGTGTGTGTGTATGTGAGACTTTTACTTTTAAGTTAACTTTTATTTAAATCATTTCATGAAATAAACGTAATAAATAACACTTCAATCAGATCATATTTTACACAAGAAAACTACATGTCAGACAAGTCACCACTAGGTGCTCTAGAGTCTCCCTGTCACCACAGAAAGCACATCCCTCCCCAGCGCTGTGGTCCAGGTGAGCTCTGTGTCTGTTTGTAGCTAAAGCTCCATGTATAATCCTCCACTGGAGGTCACCCACCCGTTTTTCCACAGGAGGTTTATACAGGACCCTCCACCTGCCTTCAGGGGTGTAGCCTGCAGCAAATTCCTCAGTCCACCTCATCTCCTTGACTCCAGCCAGAGAGCAAGGTTCAGCACCTTCACACAGCTGACATAAAGCTGCATCTTCCCAGAAGAGCTGAAACTACCCAGCACCGGGGTTTTGAAGGAAAGAAGCAGTCCACTCTCCTCTCGCCACCCGTCAGCAGCAGGGCTGACGATCAGAGAGGGAAACAAGTACTCACAGTTATCATCCCATTGGTCAGCTAGAGTACGGTTTTCAGCAAACGCTCTCAGTGGCACAGACAGGGACTGCATCACTTCCTCCACAATCCTCTCCAGCACTCTGCAGGACTGATGTTGGTGCCGTCGCAGAGTGTTTCCATTGATGCCTTTGTGAGGTGGCCCAGTTTGATGATGCCTGCCTCAATAAACGTATTCCTTAAGGTTGGAGACGAAAAAGAGTCAGTTCTCAGGAAATTGTTGTAGAACAGCGGCTCCTCAAACAACCATATCCCCGGTCTGGGGTCAGGAGTCCGCTTGACCTCCAGCGTCTGCCAGGCGTTCACCACCGAGCTGTAGAATGGAGTCAGGTCAGCTTCAGTAGTTGATAACAGAAATAAATGTTTGTCCAGGCCTAGTTGGCCAGCTTGCCTGAGCAGCAGACGAGCAGGAGCCAACCAGCAGAGACCACAGCCGTAGAGTAACTTCTGCACTGTCTGCAGTCTGAAGGCCGCAGTTCTGGATATAATGCCGATGAGACCTTGACCTCCGTCTGCCACAGGGAGATACAGGGCCGCTGCCCTCAGCCAGTGTTGTCCAGACCAGAAGAGATCCACCAGGCGACGCTGCACATCCTTAAGCAGACCTGGAGGTGGCACCAACACAATAAGTCTGTGCCAAAGAGACGAGGCAACCAAGTTATTCACTATCAGAACTCTCCTCCTGTAGGACAGATAAGGTAGCATACCTTTCAATTTAGACAACTTTGCTTCCACCTTTTCCAGCACCCCCTCCCAGTTCTGCTTCTAGAAGCCCTCACTTCCTAGATGGACCCCCAGAATCTTTAATCCATTCTTTCCCCACTGCAGATTTGCAGGAAGATCAGGCTCAGTCCCCGGGCTCCACTGACCCATTAAAAAACCCTCACTCTTCTCCCAGTTGACTTTGGCTGAAGAGGCTCTCCCATAGCAGACCAGACTTTCCTGTAGTTGCTGGACATCATGCTGGTCATGGATAAAAACATTTATGTCATCAGCATACGCCGAGACGATCACAGGAGGGTTGTGCACCAGCCCCGGCAGAGAGAGAGAGAGAGAGAAAGAGAGAGAGAGAGAGAGAGAGAGAGAGACCCCTCAGCCTGCTCCTCAACCTGCAAAGAAGTGGCTCTATGGCGATACTGTATAGTAGTCCTGAGATGGGCAGCCCTGCCTGATGCCTCTAGTTCAGGAACCGGACAGCTCAGCCCTCCCCCCACCTTCACCACGCAACTAGCCTTACTGTACAGCAGCTTAATCCAGGAAAGGAACCCCCCCCCCCAAACACCAAAAGCCTGCAAAGTTGAAAATAAAAACTTGTGATCCAAACGGTCAAATGGTTTCTCCTGATCGATTGATAAAATACCCACCTTAACATTATATAATTTACACACATCACACACATCTCTTATTTAAAACAGATTGTCCAGCATAGATCTAAATAAAACCTTCGAGAGGATTTTGTAATCTGTGCATAAAAGGGCGACTGGTTTCCAGTTCTTTAAAAGGCTAAGATCTCCCTTCTTAGGCAGCAGAGAGAGAACTGCCTGTTTACAGGATGTAGGAAGTGTCCCTTTCTTAAAACACTTTTTAAAAATGCATAAAATGTCAGGTCCCAAAATACCCCAGAATTTTTTAAAAACTCAACAGGTAGTCCATCCACTCCAGGGGCCTTTCCGGACGCCATCTGCGCCACGGCCGTATACCGCTCCTCTAGGGTGATGTCAGTGTTTAGTGCAGGGGTGTCCAAACTTTTTATCCCGGGGGCCGAATACAGAAAAAGCCTGCAAGGCTGTGATTGGTCTGTTAACACATTTCCAGTTTCATGCCCCATAATACCGGCAGAAACCACGGAAGATTTAGAGGAAAAAGAATATGGACCAAATAAAAGAGCGTTTGGCAGAAGAGATATGAAAGTATGATCACTTGTATAACCCGTCACTGACTGGCAGATTTGTCCGCCAGAAAGAGGCTATGAGGAGCCACAGTGGTCATGTAAATAAACATTTGACGACTGCCACACACAAAGAAGGCTTCTCTAATTGCTTTGCAACACGCGCAACCCTTGGCGAACCATAAATTAAAACGAATCTGTCGACACAGCTGCGTGAAAAGCCGCAGTTGCAGAAGCATTCGCAGGCCTTTACAATAAGTGCATTCAAAAGGGTACAAATCAAGAATCCAGAAAGTACAATTTCTTCAAAAATAAAGCAAAACTCCAAAGTTACATAAGTACGTGCCATTTAAGTGCTACTAAATTCTTAGTTATTATTTTTTTATTTTGATGATGCGGGCCAATTTAAAATGGCGGGCCGCAGTTGGCCCGCGGGCCGTAGTTTGGGCACCCCTGGTTTAATGTGTCCTGTTCTTCTGGAGTCAGCTGAGGAAGTCCTTCAAGCAGCTCTGCAGTAGCGTCAGGGTTCTGCCCTGAACAGCTCCGAGTAGAACGCTACGGCGTGTTTCCTCATCTGAGCCGGTTCTCTGGTCACTTCTCCGTCCGGGAGCCGCAGAGACACCATCACTTTCCTCCGAGCCACCGACTTCTCTAACTTAAAAAAGAAGGTGGTCGGAGCGTCTATATCATGTAGTTTAGTGAATCGGGCTCTGACCAAGGCTCCTTTGGCTCTCTCATGTAAACAAGAGTTTAAGTCCTGTCTCTTAGTTTTGAGCCGTTCTGCATTCTGCCCGTTGTTTTATGTGTCAGCCTCCAGGTTTTTGACCGCCTTTTCTAATGTCTTAATGGCTCTTTTTGTTTTGACTGTTGAGTTGGCTGAGTATAGCTGACAGAACACTCTTATTTGGGCTTTTCCTACTTCCCACCACTGTGTGAGGGAGGAAAACTCATTTTTCTTTTTTCCTCAAAAAGCCCAAAACAGTTAAAATTTTTCACAAAAAGTAAAATCATGCAATAATTTAACGTTAAAATGCCAAAAAGACTTTGGTTTTACTGTTGATGATAAAATAAACATTAAAACTAGATGGTGATCAGTAAAACCAACAGGGAGGATCTGACAGTTAAAAACCTGATTTGTAAAAGTGGCAGAAAGATAAAACCTATCTAACCTGGCTGCACTCATCCTTCCATCTAACACCTTCACCAGGGTGTACTGCCGGGCTGAAGGATGTTTTATCCTCCACACATCCACCAGATCTGCTTTCGTGATACTTTCAGATAAAAGCCGGAAGGACTGAACATGTGGCTCCACACCCGTCCTATCTAGCTTAAAATCTGTGCAGCAGTTCCAATCTCCACCCAACACAATACATTCATTTTGATTAATGCCGCTAAGTGTTTCATTTAAAATTTTTAAAACTCTTTCCCGCTCAGAACCTTGGTTTGGTGCATAAATATTAATAAAACTGAATTTAAAATCTTGTATTTCAGCTTTTACAACAAGGATTCTACCTTGAATTATTTCTGTGTGTGAAATTATCCATATATTAGCTTTTTTAGAAAACAGGATGGCAACTCCTGCACTTATATTTTTTCCATGGCTGAGGACATGTTGCCCACCCCACCATAAGCCCCAGTCAATCTCATTGGTAGTGTCCGTATGTGTTTCCTGTAGAAACACTACATCCAGTCTCTTCTGCTTTATTAATTCTGATAGGACAGCTCTTTTCTTAGCATCTCTGCCCCCGTTTATGTTTAATGATGCTATCTTTAAATCCTGCATGGGAAAAATTAAGAGAGTCAACAGCAAACAACAACAGTGAAACACCCCGTGATTTAGGAACATATTTATTTCGACACTTTCAACTTTTTTGACATTTTTGTGTTCGATACCTTTAACCCTTTTATACGGTGGCCCTGAGAGCTCAACGAAGAGCAACTTAAGCCTGAAACATGCTTCTGCGTTTTCACAGGCCCGTAAGCGCAAGAGCCCTTCCGGGTCCCTTACGTGCTTATGTATCCCTCCTTACGTGCTGACGGGTGTCGACCCCCTTTTCTAAAATTTACGGCAAAGCTCCGCAAGCTCACTCAGCCCGCAAGGCTGTGATTGGTCTGCTCTACATCCCTTCTGGAGCTGCATTTCCGGTTTCATGCCCCATAATACTGGCAGAAATCACGGAAGATTTAGAAGAACGAATATGGACCAAATAGAAGAGCACTTGGGTTAGGGTTACCTAACCCTAACCCTAACCCTAACCCTTCATTGTGTTTTTTCCCTGACCCTGTGGCCTTCATCCAGTTGCACAGGGATGTTAACTGTTCCTAACATGGCTATAGCTTCCTTGTAATTTCCATGTGCGCCCTCCTAGACTCATGTTTCTTTATTTTCTCTGATTAATGTTTCACATCTCTCACTCCAGTAACAGGATGTGCTGTTTATGTTCCAGCAGCTTTAAAAAGTCAACATGGAAACAAAAGACTGCATTAACATGGCTACTTCCTGTTGCCACGCCTTTGTGCAGTACCAGTTATGAGAAAATCCTCAGGTGTGTGTATCGCGGCTGCGATGCTGTTTCAAGTGAACCTGCTGCCGTCATGTCACTAGTTCCGTCTCATTTCATCCACCGACACCAAGCGACCGGGCTTGGGCACTAGCAGAACCTTTATTTTCAACGATGTTGATTGGCCAAATTGACTTTGCTATACGCGTATCTTCCCCAGCAACAGTCTCTTATTGGCTCCTCGTTTCGACATGGCCAGCGCCTGTGAACCACAGACTGTGCCCTGATCGTTACCCGCACATTTCCACTGAACATATGAATAAATAATTCAAATAAATTATCAAAGTTAATGTTAGATTACTTTTTATTAAAGACGTAAAAACAATGAAAAACAAACTCTCCAAAAGGGAAGGGGGCGCACTAGCTCCCTCTATTGGCCGGCTGCCAGTGTATGTGGATATAATCACTCAATTCAATTTAATTACCAGCCTCAGTTGTACGCCACCACCAACCAGTGCAGTGTCAGTCCCTCCAGGTTCCTGACATTTTGACTTGTC
>CM028859.1:626973-661840 GCA_016801935.1 Platichthys stellatus
ATGTAACAGATAAATTAGTGAGGAAGGAGAAAAGATCGTGAAGAAACCACATCCATTGTTTCCTGTGATGACAGGAACAAATCAGAGATAAACACACATCCACAGACAATCAGCTGGTGCAGCCACTCACCACTGACGCACAGCAGCAGCTCCAGGAGAGCACACATCAGCTCACACCCCTCTTTGCAACGTCAGGACCAGTGTTGCCAGTTACTTTACAGATTACTTGATTTTAAAAGTAACTAAGTTAGATTACAAGTTACTTTATTAGTTACATTCAGCAGCTGCCGACAACACCCCCGGCGCCTCAACATAAAAATGACAACCGTTTTAGCCAACACTCACTTTATTAGAAACCGCCGGGGGCCCCCCCCCCCCCCGCGCTAAAGGAGGGTTCCCCCAACGGGCGCTGTAGCTGAGGTGATCCGCAAGAAGAGCCCGACACACGTCCAGAGTCGCTGCCGCCGACCGCCGTACCTGGTCCCCTCCAACCGGCTTCCGCAGCGCCGACGGACACCGCCCCGCGGCATACTAGAAGGAAAGCCTCCGCATTGCGGACGAGCACCTCCCCCCCCTAAAAAAACGTCGAGGAGTGCTGCACACCGAGCCTCCGGCGGTGTGGTGAGGAGGGTGACGGGCTGATTGCTCCCCCAGCCGCAGGACGTGCCCAGTGGTTTAACCACCAATACCGAAATAGTAACGCAAGGTGACTTGGACAAGTAACTTTAATCTGATTACTGGTTTGGAAATAGTAATGCGTTAGATTACTCGTTACTGAAAAAAGTGGTCAGATTAGAGTAACGCGTTACTAAGTAGCGCGTTACCGGCATCACTGCATATACAGTACTATTAACAAACACTATTGAGACAAAGTAAAAGGCGGTGCCATACACTGCTGGATATCTTATGAGGTAAACTATACACAAAGAAAATACACTCAGAATTTCATTGTGTTTTATCCCCTGACCCTGTGGCCTTCATCCAGCTGCACATCAATGTTAACTGTTCCTAACAAGGCTATAGCTTCCTTGTATTTTCCATGTGCGCCTTCCTAGACTCATGTTTCTTTATTTTCTCAGATTAATGTTTCACATCTCTTACTCCAGTAACAGTCTGTGCTGTTTCTGTTTCAGCAGCTTTTAAAAAGTCAACATGGAAACAAAAGACTGCATTAACATGGCTACTTCCTGTTGCCACACCATTGTTCTGTACCAGTTATGTGAAAATCCTCAGGTGTGTGTTTCACGGCTGCGATGTTGTTTCAAGTGAACCTGCTGCCGTCATGTCACTAGTTCCGTCTCATTTCATCCACAGACACCAAGCGACCGGGCTTGGGCGATAGCAGAACCTTTCTTTTTTATGCGTATCTTCCCCAGCAACAGTCTCTTATTGGCTCCTCGTCTCGACATGGCCAGCGCCCCTGAACCACAGACTGTGCCCTGATTGTTACCCACACATTTCCACTGAGCTTATGAATAAATAATACAAATAAGTTATTTAATTTTAGATTACTTTTTTGTTAAAGACGTAAAAACAATGAAAAACTCACTCTCCAAAAGGGAGGGGGGGGTTACAAGCGCCGTCTATTGGCCGGCTGCCACTGTATGTGGGTCATCACTCAATTCAATTGAATTACCACCCTGCGTTTGTACTCCACCACCAACCAGTGTAGTGTCAGTCCCTCCAGGTTCCGGACATGTTGACTTCACAATAATATGAGGTCACTGTAACCTTCTGACCTTTGACCACGTGAATCTAATAAGTTCCTCTGTCAGTCTAATTTCACGCTTGAACCAAATCTGAAAGGATTCTCTTGAGGAGTTTTTAACATGTTCATGAGACATAAAGGGGATTTACCAGGGTGAGGGTCACATGATCACATTTTGTATGAATGTTGTGTTTTCTGATTTTATTCTAACAGATATTTTCTTTATATTCAGACTCGTTGGTTGTCGACTCTCAGAGACTCACTGTGAAGTTGTGGCCTCAGCTCTGAAGTCAGACCCCTCACATCTGAGAGAACTGGATCTGAGTGACAACTACCTGAAGGATCCAGGAGTGAAGCTGCTGTGTTCTGGAGTGGAGAGTCCAAACTGTCGACTGGAGACTCTGAGGTCCTTAAATCCTTCTTCACTTTTCAGACTTTCTTTCTTATGGGTCATTATTTATTTAAATTGTCTCAGTTCTGCTCTGCTCACTGTCCCTCAGTCATCTGTCACTCACCCAGCCTGTCAGTCACGTCCTCCTCATCAACTCCATTCACCTGCACTCACCTGCTCCTGATCACTAAGAAAGTGTCAGTAAATAACATGTGTACTGAGGCCGAGCACTCGTCCTCCTCAGGTTTTCAAAATAAGACACATTCTTATTGAAACCCGATGGACTGTTGATAAGTATAGAAACAAACAGGAAGTGACTGTCAGGAGCCATCCCTACTTTAAACAGTGTTTAATTAAACAAACCTCCTGTGTGACCAACACACAGAGAAGAAGCTGATGAATGAAACAATGGTCCAACATGTCTGATCTGATATTTATCTTCAGGTCACAGACTGGACTGAGGTCAGCAGCATGTTGAGAGTCTGTGTTGACATGATGAAGATCAACAACAACAGGAGGACACATTCTAATATTCATATTTCTTTATCCAGGTTGTGGAGATGCAGACTGACAGAGATCAGCTGTTCTTCTCTGGCTTCAGCTCTGAGGTCAAACCCCTCTCATCTGAGAGAACTGGATCTGAGCTACAACGACCTGCAGGACTCAGGAGTGAAGGATCTGTGTGGTTTTCTACAGAGTCCAACCTGTCGACTGGAGACTCTGAGGTCGGTTCACTGACTAACTTTTGTAGATCTCATATCTAAAAAACTGCATTTATACACAAGTTCTCATTTAATTATAATTATAATAATTCCTCTTAATACAAAACTTGAATCCATTCATTGATTAATTTGTGACATTTTAAATATTCAGCTACTTGTTAAAACACTGAGTTTAGTTCTGGATTTCCTAAACAGATCTGCAGGACAGAGACTGGCTCCAAATAATCGATTTTTACTGAATCAGGACTCGTTTTTAGTTCAATGTCTTATTTCTTATTTATCTTCCATGTTATGAGTCTGGGCTCACATGAATGTGTGTCTGTTGTTTTCACACATGAACTCAGTTTAATTTACAGTTAAGTTTTATTATTTATCCAGGTTGAGGAGTTGCAGACTGACAGAGATCAGCTGTTCTTCTCTGGCTTCAGCTCTGAGGTCAAACCCCTCTCATCTGAGAGAACTGGATCTGAGATACAACGGCCTGCAGGACTCAGGAGTGAAGGAGCTGATTGATCTACAGCAGAGTCCAACCTGTCGACTGGAGACTCTGAGGTCAGTAGATGGTTGGAGTCAGTTCACGCTGCTTTCATCAGTATGTTACTAAACACAGTCAGTATCACAGATCCAGGGTCTGTGCTACCAAGCAGGATTTGTGGTTATCAGGTTAACTTCAGGTTTAGTTTTTTCAGTTCTACAAAGCTCGTCCACTTCTTAACGAGGTAAATCACCAGGGTAACTTCTGAGTTGGAGATCAACCTGTATAGAAGCTCCGCCCACTGACCACAGTGACTCTACACAGTTGTGTGGTGCACACTCTCCTTAAAGGTGTTTCTATTGAGTAGTGATATCAGAGGTTTCCACCACAGTGTGTGTCCTCAGAGACAGTGTGTGTCCTCGGAGTCAGTGTGTGTCCTTAGAGACAGTGAGACAGAGTGTGTCCTCAGAGACAGTGTGTGTCCTCGGAGACAGTGTGTGTCCTCAGAGTCAGTGAGACGGTGTGTGTCCTCAGAGACAGTTAAGGCCTAATTATAGTCCTGCGACTGCAACCGCGGAAGGCCACGCAGCTGCATCGACGGATCCGTTTTGGTTTATGCTTCCTAAACGTGTTGCGCGTGTTGCAACGCAATTCACAGCCAGAACACTAGGCGGAGTAACTTTTTTTTTTGAAAGGGGCGTGTTGCGTGCATGCGTGCGTCCGTGCAACACGAGTATAATTTGGCCTTTAGACAGTGTTTGTCCTCAGAGACAGTGTGTGTCCTCAAAGTCAGTGAGACAGTGTGTCCTCAAAGTCAGTGAGACAGTGTGTGTCCTCAGAGACAGTGAGGCAGTGTGTGTCCTCAGAGACAGTGAGACAGTGTGTGTCACATCCTGGTATCAAATGTTTCTCATCAAGAATCTTCTTCTCTTCCACTCGTCTTGTTAGTAAACAACAGATTCAGATCTCGTGGCCTCGAGTTATTTATCTCGTTCACACACATTATTATATCGTGGTCATATAATATATTTTCACCAGGGGGCGCTGTAACTTACACATTGACACAATCACAGATGTTTTACCAGCTGTTCTTCCTGCATTTAGCAGCTGTAACTGAGTTTCTTTTATTCTGGATCATGTGTTTTTTCTCCTCTGATTTTTATTATAGAACAGTTTGATCCTGGTTGTGAAATATGAGGCTCTGCAGTCAGTCAAACTGTCCATGTCTGTGATTGGTCATACATAGTAAACCCTGCCCCTTTTATGTGCACGTGCTCACACAGTGAAGCATGTCTTCACCTGTAAAAGCAGTAAATCCACCTCTCAGGTGTCCACTCTGCACTTTGACATGCAGAGGACACACACTGAGCTCTTAGCGTGTTCATTCCAACACGTGAACATGAAGCAGAGAGGAAGCTGCCCCACCTCTGACCCTGCTGCTCTTTCTACTGGATGAGCTGCATCACTGACTCACAGCTGATGAAGTGAGTCTCTGTAACACTGATGTCTTCTTCTCTCAACAGGTGGGAGGGGAGATCTCCGTGGAGGTGAGTGTGAAGAGGACAGTGTGTGTGGACGGAGGCTGAGCTGTGTCCTGAGGATCCAGAGGCTGAAGCAGCAGCAGCTGCTCAAAGTTAATTTAATCCTGTTATTATTCCTGTCGGATGTCAAGATGTATTGTAAACTCCGACAGGATGTTATAATGATTTATCAATGATTGTTGATTATTCTGAATATGATCTCATTCAGGTTAGGTTTATCAGAAAATGTCGTCCGTCACGTCTCACAGCAACAACACAGAGAGAATTTGTGATTTACAGTTTTTCTCCATTGCTTTGGATCATTTCACAAAACAGATATGACATTCTCAGAGCTCTAAGTGCAATTGGCAAAATAGCCCATATGGTTCAGCACAACTACATAGATCACCTTCAAAAGGTCATATCTCACCCAGAACAGTTAACTCAAGTTTCCAAACCAAATCATTTTCTCATATAAATAGTCAGTGCCCCCAAAATGAAAATTTCCTTCTCGATTGCTGTGGCTCATCTCTCAGAAAAAGCAAGACATTCTCAAAGCTTTACCCCTATAGATGGTTCAGCAAATCTCCATAGCACACCTGCAAAAGGTCATATCTCTCCCAAAACAGCCAACTCATCAGTCAAAACTAAATCCTTTTCTCTTACAAATAGTCAGTGCCCCCAAAATGAAAAGTCTCTTCGGCATTGTTTAAACACTACAGGTCAAAATGTTTAGATGTTTTGTCAGTATGGCAGTGGACCATAGAAATATCCCTCATGTGCACATTTCAATCTTGGCTCAGTCCTTGAATGGTCACTGAATGGTTACAGTAGATGTTTTCTTTCCAGAATATTATGTGTATCAAACAGAAAAAAGATTTATTCAAGGTTTCACATAAAATATGTTTATTGAACTCATACTGCCAGGGGAATTGTTACAGTAATTGCCATACATCATGCTTACAGTAACAGAAAATGTGCACAGCACAATATACTGTCAAACAATAAGCACATCAAAACTAAAATTTGGTATAGTGAGATATGACCTTTTGAAGGTGATCTATGTAGTTGTGCTGAACCATATGGGCTATTTTGCCAATTGCACTTAGAGCTCTGAGAATGTCATTTCTGTTTCGTGAAATGAGCCAAAGCAATTGAGAAAAACTGTAAACTTACTGTGTGATGGTGATCAGATGTGTGAAACTCAACCTTGATTACTAAAGTTCTAGTTGCACCTGAAAATGAAGCCGATGATCAAAGATATCCTTATTACAGTATATACCATGATGTTTTTCATGGTATTATGTGCCTGTACGATTTTGACAGTGGACTATTGTGCAGGTGATGATGTAAACAATGAAATGATGCCAACATGTTCTGCAGAGAACGACCACTTGACTGAGAAGCGACAGTCAGTTTTGACCAGCAATATGTATTCAATTGGTAATTGGGCTAACTGAAGGCAATTGTACCTAACCGTTTGCAAAGGTGGGCTAAATCATTTGAAATTTGTGCAAGCTGTTGGAAATTGTACTTGTCATTGCAAGGATGTGCTGATACAATTGCAATTTGATTAAAGGAATGAGATATTCCAATCTGTTGTGAACAAGTGCCCAGTGGTTTGGAGGTTTGCACGTGTTGTTTTGAGAATGTCATTTCTGTTTCGTGAAATGAGCCAAAGCAATGGAGAAAAACTGTAATAATCAGCTGATCAGACACATTGAGGAGGCAGGGTTTATGATCTATACTGCAGCCAGCCACCAGGGGGTGATGAAGATCATTTGGCTTCATCTTTATTTACAGTCTAAATGTTAACGATTTTATTTCACTGTGTTTTATTGAATGACATCAGATTAAATCTTCTCTGTAAAGTCGCAGGTGATGGATCTGACCTGAGTTTAAGTTTCTCACTTTCCATGTTTCACTGTTTAAATAAACTGTTTCCACTTCATTGAAGTTTAAATTCTGTGACATCACATGACTCACTGAGGAGGCTGTGGCGGCGTCTTGTCATGAGGGTGAAGAGGCGAACACGCATTGACACGATGGATCAGACACATGGCACCGTTTGGTAAATGAGGCCCGACACTTATTGTCTAGTGCAGTGATTTTCAACCAGAATTATCTAATATTTCTGGTTGAAATATTAGATAATTTCAACCAGAAATTATCTAATATCTAGTGTTGCACCGAAGTATCGGCCGAACATCGGTAGCGGCCAATATTCGCCTCGTTTACCAACATCTGCACATCGGTTATAAACTTGACTTTATAACCGATTATAAATTAAACTCATCAATTAGTTTGATTAATCTCAAGTATTCACTTGACAATTTCATTTTTTTTTTTTTAAAGGGGGCAACAGTTAACATGTACATATGTGCAAGAGTAAAGTCATCTTATTAAAATGATCAGTCAACCCAACTCATCTTTTCAGTTCAAAACATCCGTCCGAGCTGCGGGTGGCGCTATTTATACTTTTACTACTCGTGGTAATTTGAAGAAACATTTGGTACAACAAAAAATTTAAATAAAATTATAATTTTGCTCCATTAGTTTATGAACCCCCCCATCACAATGCGTGTTGCTGGTGAAGTTGGTTTGAAATCCCATACCCAGTCCAGCAGCTATTTTTAGAGCTGACTGTGATAAGAACCAAGGCCACTGTGAAATACTCAGAGGTAGTGAATACTGTAACACGCTCAACAAACCAAATAACATTAAAAACACCAACCGACCACCACACAGACGCAGCACTCACACACGTAATCAACACAGACACCGGAGCGCTTCCCTTCACGACTCCTCGGACGCCACGTCCAGCTTCCTCTGAGGGATGTAAACGGTTTGAGAGGCCACGTGTCCAGCTGTGGTCACCATGGTGGCCAGAGGCGAGAGGGGGACCGGCGTGTGGAAGAAGCTGTGCTGGGGGAGGGCGGTCCCTTTGGGGGGGGTCATCAGGGGCTGGACAACAGACAGAGTTCAGTTAGTGGGACGGCTCATGATTGTTAAATAAAGATGGATGACATGTTTCCACTTCCTCCTGTTGTACGAAAGTGAAGCCAAGATATCTCAGGTACGAACGCTGCCATCTGGTGTCACTGGAGTGGAGCTGCAGTATCGACGTTCTGACAAATAATATTTAACGTGTGTGAGACCTGTGACCTGTGAGTCCGGCACAATTTGAAGTGTTCTTATTGTTAATTACAATTATATAATAGATTATTGGTTCATTGTTTCAGCTCTACGTGTAAACGCTTTCATGTAAATAAATTGGAACTTAACCATATTTAAAATACTCATGTTTTACACATTTAAACATTTGAAGTTAGTTTTTCAGTGTTTGAGTTTCGTTCCACCACCAGAGAACTCTGTGAGCGATAAGCAGCATCAGGGGCTGATGGGTAATGTAGTATTTAGAGCCGTGGAACTTGTACATGTAACTAACCAATTTCTATAATGTAACCAAAAGGGTTCTAATGTTTAAGGTTAGGGTTAGGGTTCTAATTTATTCCCTTTTTTAATATATTCCTACATCTTCAGTTTCCTCTTTTTAACAAGTCCAGGACGCTGCTTCATTTTTACATTGAAGAAAAATAAGAAAATTCTACAAGTTGTTGATTTATTTAAATATTAACAATAGATGATAGTTATATTATAATAAATGATAGTTATATTATTATACACTGAATCATTTCATTTAACTCTTTATGTAAAAAATGTACCTTCTATTTCCCATTAACATTGATGAACACAAATGAATATGATTTAATATAAGAATAAATATGAATTATGACACATAATTACTTATTTGACTCATATTCCTGATATATGTGACTCACTTACTTTGTACTCTGTTGTTATTTTATCTGTTGTGTTTTTTGCAAAATGCAAAAAATACTTTAGACATGTTCACACAGACCTCTCATACCCTGATGGTGAGAAACGTCTCTGCTGCCGCCATATTGAAGAGTCAGGCTGATTCAGATTGTAGAAAATATCAAAATTAAAAACAAATTTTGTGCTGTTTTCTGATGAAACCAGGAAACTGGGAATAAAGAGTTATTATACACAATGATACTATTCTGAATTTACACAGAACAGCTTAGAAACAAATTTAACATCAGAAATATTACCGGTGATATTTCTTCCAAATTAAACTGTGTAAAAGTTTGAAAATCTACATTTTGGTCTTTCTCACAAAACAAACTGCGATAGTCAGTCATCACTTTTAATCTGATTGAGGACGAAGCCGACAGACAGATTCACAGCCTCCTCTTTAACAACATGGCCGCTGCCTTGATGTGTGTTGGTGTGAAAATGTCTCAAACGTTGATGGAGCACGTTCACACCCTCTGGTTTCAACTGGTTTGAAGAAGTTCACTGTGGGAGATAAAAGCTTGACGCTGCTCAACATTTCATTTTTCTTTTCTATGAGAAGTTTCCTCCCGAGTTGCTTTTATTTTTAACTTTTCAAACTTTCTCTGTCATCCAACTCGTCGTTCATCCATTAAAGCAGCTTCTCAGCTTGTGCCTGATCGACGGCCTCAGCTCTGATCGTTCTTCTTCTTCTCTCCTCTCTGTCACGCTTCTTCTCTTTCCCGCTGTTTGCTGTGTCGCTACATTTGTCAGATCACGTGTGTTTTCTTGATTTTTTCATGCTCACTTTGCTCGGACTGATTTTTATAATAAATTGGGAAGCGTGTGAACTCTCCCAGTTCACACACTTCTCAATTTTCATTTAAAAGCTAAAATTACCCACAGTTTATTTGTATATCATATTTCAACAAGGCATTTCAAATTACTTTTCATAAGATATAAGAGGCATCATAACGAATTGTCAAAGCAACATTAGACAATATCAGAAAGAAGCATTTAAACAGAAATTAAAAGAGAATAAAATGAAATGAAGAAATATACAGACTGGATGTTGAGCACAGACCAGTTGAGGACATCTTCATTTAAAGGATGTGGAGAATCTTCAATTTAATCGGACAGCGACTTGAAAATAACAGTTTTAATTTAAAGAGATGTGTCCACTCCTCTGGGCGACTTCCAGCCGTGTGACCTACTGCACTGACGCCCTGTGTCCTGCAGGTGAACATCGTGTCATGTGACAGGAAGTGTCCGTCCGCCAAAATAAATGTACAAACTGCACTTAAAGATGTTTACGTATAATTTTACCATCATCTGTAGTTAAAGATGGACGACATGGCTGCTCCTCAAAAGTGAAGCCATATCATCTTGATCGCCCCTTGCTGGCTGGCTGCAGTATAATTAATAAATCTTGGCTCCTCCATGTTAATAGTTGGGATCAGAGATATTTTAGCTTCATTTTTGATCAACAGGAGGAAGTTGAGACGTCGTCCATCTTTATTTTACAGTCCATGGTTCAAAGTTACTGTTCAAACTGCTGTAGCGCCACCTCCCTGTCAGCCTGCACACTCTCCACTCTCTTATTAAGAAAATAAATTTTAAATGTACTGATTAAACATATCTTTTAGATAATCAGAGGAAGTCAGGTGAATTAACTGATTTGATCCAGCAGTATGTGGAGCTCATTATTTATTTATTGGAGTTCGATACAGCAAAGCTGTTTTTATTTTGTGGAAACATTTGGTCCAAGCGGAGAAGAAACAAACCAAACATTGATTTGGTTCAATTATCAATGACAGAAAATACAGGGAGAGCCCAGTGGAGCGTTATAGATGCATGTTTCTCTGTGGACCAAACTTCTTTCTGTGTTTGTTCATATCAAACAATGAATATTTTAAAGTTAAAGATGATTTGTATTATATATAAATTTACATTTGCGTGTGTGTGTGTGTGTGTGTGTGTGTGTGGCCCCTCCCCCCTCACCCACAGTGACTCACAACTTGATATAAGATAAGAGCAGCAGAGTCCGTTCACTTGAAGCCGCCCAGTTTCTCTGGTCCACAGCTGCTCAGTGATCAGCTGGTTTGTACCGAGCTGGAGTTTCTGTGTCCTGCTCCACTCTGCTCTCACTAGAACAAATAAACACTCATCACTAGTTATCAGGACCCGATCAGAACTTGAAGTCACTTAGTGTTGGTTTGATTCCACAGTTTATGAGGCTGCATTTAAACATCATAGAGAAGGTACTGTCTGTGTTCCAATTTGTTCCAAAGAAGTTGTTGAGTTCTTCTCTGTTCCTCTCGGTGTAACCGTGGAACATGTAGACTGCAGCCAGAAACTCCTGAACGCTCAGATGAACACAGTCAGGACTCAGTGTTAAAAATGAAGATCTGGATTCATTATTAACAAAATACATGACCCTAAGTTTGTTATCTACATCATGACCATCACAATAACCAACTGTGGACTGGACTTTGAACTGGTTATTTTCAAGACTGAACTGGTTCAACAGGGAGGAGGAGCATGAGAACAGGGAGCCGTCAGACTCCATTTTCACCTGGATGAGCAGAAGGAAGAAAAGTGAGCAGGTGAGTGTGAACACAACTTTCTGAAAGTTTTACTGTCTCACTCTCACACCTGCTGTTAACATCTGTCTGCTTATCACATGACTCTAAGTTTGTCAGTTCACACCTGGTGACAGACGTCATGTGATCGGATCCCAGAGACAGATGTGAACAGCAGGTCTGGATCAAAGAGCCTTCAAAGGACTAATAAACAGAGTTAACTCACAGTTTCACTTTTTATCTTCATCTGTTCATCAAGTGTTTAATAACAGAACGTGTTTTCAGAATCATACGTTACAGCAGTGGTCACCAACCAGTCGAGACTCTTCACTGTGGATCCCAGTAAAGCTCTGGACTCACTGGCTGAGGAGTAGAGACATCGACCTGCAGAGCCAGGTACACATATATAAATCTAAAACAAGTATACTATATAACAACCCTATATATATATGTAGTTTTTTAACTTTATACTGATTTTGTGTGAGTTTTAGAGTAAATATAAACTTGAAGAGCTTGTGTTTGACCTTCATTTGGGCACAAAGCCATAGAACTGGGTGGAGATACAGAGTGCTGCTTCAAGCTGCTGACTGATGTTCTATCAGTGTTACTGTCTATAAAGTTCTGTAATTCATTTCCAGCCTTTATGACGTGAACACTAGATGTTGAGTTTCCTTCTCCTGGTGGCAGGGTGTTGCAGGACACAGGAACTTCATGAGCTTGAATTAATTCACTTTAATGTCGTTGATTTATCAAAATACTTTTTTATCAATGTTTGGTTACGGCTTTGCATGTTTGTTGGTGGATTCACAAATGACATAAAACAGTATTACATGAAAGGGAACTTTGGTATTGTACTTTTACAATAGTACATCTCCTACATACTCTGAGACTTTGTGCTGCCTCTACTCCATCCTCGGGCTGGTTCCCAAAAAAATAATGTATTTTATTAATTTAATTTCTAACCCCTACCCTGTAACAAGTCTTTAAACTATCTATCCTCCAAATAAATATCTAATTTCATTGGAAAAATTTACTTAAAGGATCAACATATTCAAGTATGTGTGGTTATCCTCCGCTAACACTCCCAGTACATTATTATCAGTCAGTGAAGTAAAGTAGATGCAGATAGACTGTGGTACTGGGAGCACTTTTTTCCCACAGGTCAGGGGTCTCATTTATAAAACAGGATAGGATTCATAGTCAAAGTGTATGTATGCACAAAAGCCGGAAATGGCGTACGTAAAAGATAATTCTGATTTATAAAACTGTTCGCAAGCACACCTGAACGCAATGTTCGCTTCATGGATCACAGTCCACCTGGAGACGTTCGTACGTGGATCTGCCTCCAAATCCGCCGTCCACACGCCCACTTTACACCATAAATGGTCAAAGCAAAGCACGGCACGAATATTAAATGATGCTGCTGACCAACCGTGAGTCACGGCATCAAGCGATGTGAAGAGGAAGTGAAACTTTCTGACACTGACATCGAGGTGTTCGTTAGTGAGGTGAAGAGCGACTTTATGGGACAGCAGTGATGTCACTAATAAAGAAAATACACTGACACTCTGCTGCTGCTGTGGATAACACAGTGTGTGGATAACACAATGTGTGAGATCAGAAATCGCTGAACCCTCGCTTCCTCCTCGTCCTTCCATTCGCGTGCACTCACCGAGCAGAACCCCGCACCACTGTCACAGCAGGATTTATTTATTTAGAGCATCGGACCGATTCCCTCACATCTATGGATCCTCACCTCCACTGGGATATTATTTGGAAAATGTCTTAATTTCTTGTAAGTGATCTCTTGTGCGCTCACGTTCATTGCAGTGAATTATTGAGACACGCACAGTGTTAGAAGATATTAATAAAACCAATAATGACTCGGCTCCGTAACTCGGCTGTTAAATCGAATCTGAACGTAATTTTCTGTAAGTTGTTTCATATAATTTAAATTAAAAGGCTTGTGTGGAACAGATATGTCGCTCGAGCAAAACTAAGATGTTGGTTTTAATGTAAATTATGAATTGGATCAATAATCTGTTTCAGCTCACCACCTCAGGTCTGCGTTGTCACTTTCCCGTCTCCAAAACCTCCTTACGCATGGGTCAGAGTTCGCGTGGAAATACGCAAATTCTCTCGTCAAGGTTGTTTTTATAAATCCCAACCTTTGCGTGAGAAGTGGCGTTTCAGGCCCCGTTTTGCGCAATGGTTATATATGAGACCTCAGGTTGGTTCTGTTCGGCTCCAGCAGCTGACAAATGTTTATCCTCTGAGGAGAATCCAGATCCTTCATGAACTCATCAGAGGAGCTCAAAGGATCTTGTGGTTCTCTGAAGACCCTGGTCCTCCTCAAACACTCTAGCAATCCACACCAGCTCCACAGATCCTCTAAGAACAACCCAATGACATGGATTCAGGAAGTCAATCGCCCGAGTGCTTTTACTTTGAAAGGGGTACTGGAAGTGTTGTAAATACATTTGTGACAGAAAGTTAAACATTGCGGTTCACAGCAGAATAAATATAGAAAATGATCTTTCACCTGAGTTTGAATGATTATGGACTTATGTCACTAACAGTAATGGTTGCATCACTTCATGTGTGAGCTTAAAAATAAAAGCACTTCGTTGTTTCTGTTGACCATAGCCTTTGATTTGAAAAAAAAAAAACGGAAATATTTGCAAGAGTGGAAGATGCACGGCTTCATACTCTATAGTACTGGTATTTATTTGAGTACACAGGACATATTTATGACCATATTCAACTCAAAGTCTTGGTAAAAACATTGTTCTGCAGTAGCAGAACTCTGCAGAACATATTGTTGAACTGAAAAAATAAATATTGAACAGATGCTGAATTGGTAAAGATTAAGAAGCACAACTGCATTTCTTTGTGAATATTTATGCCCGTGCATTAAGCCTTTAACAGCAATTACAAAAATAATAATATGACCCTACAAAGTGAGTTTTTGGAAGTTATCAGGGTGGTAGAGCTCTGCTTACATTTAGAATCAAAATGGCACGTGTGTGTGTCTGTTTGTGTGTGACTTGTTTGTCCTGGTGCCTGTGAACTCAATTTTTTTCCTTTCAGACTGAAGATGAATGTTTATGAGGAGGAAGTGGAGGACAGAGCAGAGTCTCCATTGTTCAGCTGTGTGTCTCTGAAGAGTGACATGTCCATGGGTCGTCCTCTAGACTTCAGTAATGAACCTGGACCCTCACACACAAAGTAAGAGACCTGCTACAAACATGTGAAGCTCCAAACTGAATCCTCAGAGAATGAACCAGTGAATGATGTGTTCTGAATAAAACATGTTTGATGATGTGTTCTGAATAAAAACATGTTTGTGTTTGCAGAGGTCAGGACCACAGACTGAGAGCAGAGTCTCCAGGGTCCAGCTGTCTGTCCCTGAAGAGTGACATGTCCAAAGGCCTTCCTCCAGAGTTCAGTAATGAACCTGGACCCTCACACACAGAGTAAGAGACTGTTTCTACTGTGACCTGCTCTGAAGAGGATCTAGTTTCCTCTAGTGTGGCCCCTGCATTAGGACACAGCTTCATTGAAGTTGGTGACTAATCTCTCAGAAACCCACTTACGAACAAACCAACCAACACACAAACATACTGGGTGAAAACAAAACCTCCTTGACAGAAGTAATGACAACTTGTGACTGTGACATGTGAGTTATCAGGAAATGTCTTCACAGGGAGAGGAAAAGGAGTCATGTTTCTGAGGAGGAGCAGTCGTCCTGCTGTGCTTCGTGTCAGGACGTCCTGAAGGATCCAGTCTCCACCAGCTGTGGACACTGGTTCTACAGACAGTGCATCACCTCACACTGGGACCAGTCTGGTTCTTCAGGAGACTCCTCCTGTCCCCAGTGTGGACAAAGATCCAGAACAGGAGCTGGAGGTCAGACAGCACTGTACATGTGTCTGCTGATGTCTTCACTTCTGATATCAGCAAATGTGGTTTTATTTTGTTCCTTCATACAGCATCAACATTTAACATCGTTAGAAAAGCACAAAGTTAAAAAACTTTTATTTTCTGTAGTTTTTCTGTATCTGATGAAAACAATCAGCAGTTTCTCAGATTCTCTGTCTCTGACATTGTTTCTTGTCTTTCAGCAGATCGTGGTCTGCAGGAGGTTTTAGATGAACATAAGCTCAGTGTGAGGAGTAGATGTGAACATGTGACTGAAGGAAGTGATGAAACAGGAAGTAGAACCCTCCTCAACAGGATCTTCACTGAGCTCTACATCACAGAGGGACAGAGTGAAGAGGTTAATACTCAACATGAGGTGAGGCAGCTTGAGACGGCTTCCAAGATGAAGATCCTCCAGGACACTCCCATCGAGGCCATCGACATCTTTAAAGCCTCCACTGACCAGCAGAGCAGCATCAGAGTCGTCCTGACCAACGGCGTCGCTGGCGTTGGAAAAACCTTCTCGGTGCAGAAGTTCACTCTGGACTGGGCAGAGGGTTTAGAACTTCAACCACAGGGAGCTTGTGTCTGAGGTCACACAGAGGTCATCAGTCAACGTGCTGCTGACAAACCTCATCCGGGGGAATCTGCTTCCCTCAGCTCTCATCTGGATAACCTCCAGACCTGCGGCGGCCAATCAGATCCCTCCTCAATGTGTTGACAGGGTCACAGAAGTACGAGGCTTCACTGACTCCCAGAAGGACGAGTACTTCAGGAGGAGATTCAGTGATGAAGAGCTGTCCAGCAGAATCATCTCACACATCAAGACGTCCAGGAGCCTCCACATCATGTGTCAAATCCCAGTCTTCTGCTGGATCAGTGCTACAGTTCTGGAGCACATGTTGACCACAGACCAGAGGGGAGAGCTGCCCAACACCCTGACTGACCTGTACTCACACTTCCTGCTGGTTCAGACAAAGAGGAAGAACAACAAGTACGGTGAGGGACATGAGGCGACTCCACAGCAGCTGACGGAGGCTGACAGGGACTTTCTCCTGAAGCTGGGGAGGCTGGCACTTAAACAACTGGAGGAAGGAAACATCATGTTCTACCAAGAAGACCTGGAGCGGTGTGGTCTTAATGTCCCAGAGGCCTCAGTGTACTCAGGAGTTTGTACTGAGATCTTCAGAGAAGAGTGTGTGATCTTGCAGAAATCAGTCTACTGCTTTGTTCATCTGAGCGTTCAGGAGTTTCTGGCTGCAGTCTACATGTTCCACTGTTACACCGAGAGGAACACAGAAGAACTCAACAACTTCTTGGGAACATATGGGAATACAGACAGTACCTTCTCCCTGGATGACCTCCTGAAGAGAACCATGGAGAAATCCCTCACCAGTACTAATGGTCATCTGGACCTGTTTGTTCGCTTCCTTCACGGCCTCAGTCTGGAGTCCAACCAGAGAGTCTTAGGAGGCCTGCTGGATCGGACAGGGAACAATCCAAAGATCATCCAGAGAGTCTTAGGAGGCCTGCTGGGTTGGACAGAGAACAATCCAAAGATCATCCATAGAGTCATCAACAACCTGAAGGAGATGCAGAGTGATGACATTTCTCCTGACAGAAGCATCAACATCTTCCACTGTCTGATTGAAATGAACGACCACTCAGTTCATCAGCAGATGAAACAGTTCCTGAAGTCAGAGAACAGATCAGAGGAGAAACTCTCTGGGATCCACTGCTCAGCTCTGGCCTACATGCTGCAGATGTCAGACGAGGTTCTGGATGAGTTGGACCTGAAGAAGTTCAACACATCAGACCAGGGTCGACTGAGACTGATCCCAGCTGTGAGGAACTGCAGGAAGGCTCGGTGAGTTCAGACATGATCAATAACATGTTCAATCAGTGGAGATGAGTCGTTCTTCAAAAATACACTCAGTGTCATATGATTCTCTTTGTTTGGGGCAGCGTGGTGTTGCTGTGGTCAACACTGTTAGTGCAGAGATTCTCCTGGTTTCTGCAGGGTTTTCTCTGGGTTCTCCAGCTTCCTCCACAAACTCATTCATGTACCATATACATTTTGTTATTAATACATATATTCTCATTGTTCTCATGTCCATATGAGAATAACTGATCAGATGTGGGGAGTGAAATCGAAAAGGGGAGGGGGGCCCTTGGAAAGCCTTGATGATTACAATATATAAATAATAATTAATTATATGAATGTCATTTCTAAGTGCTTAATGAAACTAGTTGAATAATTCGATTGGCTGAAGGACTCTGGTCACATGTCTCACCAGTGGCGGATGGTGAAAAATGTTCATCAGCCGTTGTGCTGTCCCACGACGATTCAACACAAACTGCAGGAAACCAGGTCTTTGTGAAATAGTTGGTATTTATTAAATTCCAATAATAAACCTAAAAGTAAATTGCATACTGCAATAACTAACTTAAAAAACTAAGCTTAGAAAACTAAATCCAATTAAAACATACAGAAATTATAATAATCAGCCGATTGATAAATAATGTAAATTATTATTAGTTGTTGCCCTCCTGCTCAGATAGTAAATAGAGGATGCATCATTAAACTACTGACTGAGTCTGGTTAATAATCTTTACTAAGTACACATTCCTGTAACATATACAGTACTATTAACAAACACTTTTAAGACAAAATAAAAGGCAGTGCCATACACTGGTGGATATCTTATGAGGTAAACTATACACAAAGAAAACACACTCAGAATTTGACACAGATAACTTATCCACCTCTTCATTGTGTTTTCTCCCCTGACCCTGTGGCCTTCATCCAGCTGCATATCAAAGTTAACTGTTCCTAACATGGCTATAGCTTCCTGAACAGACTCTTACTCCAGTAACAGTCGGTGCTGTTTCTGTTTCAGCAGCTTTAAAAAGTCAACATGGAAACAAAAGACTGCATTAACATGGCTACTTCCTGTTGCCACGGCTTTGTGCTGTACCAGTTATGTGAAAATCCTCAGGTGTGTGTATCACGGCTGCGATGCTGTTTCAAGTAAACCTGCTGCCGTCATGTCACTAGTTCCGTCTCATTTCATCCACAGACACCAAGCGACCGGGCTTGGGCACTAGCAGAACCTTTATTTTCGACGATGTTGATTGGCTAAATTTACTTTGCTATACGCGTATCTTCCCCAGCAACAGTCTCTTATTGGCTCCTCGTCTCGACATGGCCAACGCCCCTGAACCACAGACTGTGCCCTGATCGTTACCCACACATTTCCACTGAGCTTATGAGTAAATAATACAAATAAATGATCATAGTTAATGATAGATTACTTTTTATTAAAGACGTAAAAACAATGAAAAACACACTCTCCAAAAGGGAGGGGGGGTTACTAGCTCCTTCTATTGGCCGGCTGCCACTGTATGTGGATATAATCACTCAATTCAATTTAATTACCATCCTGCGTTTGTACACCACCACCAACCAGTGCAGTGTCAGTCCCTCCAGGTTCCTGATATGTTGACTTCAAAATAATATGAGGTCACTGTAACCTTTGACCTTTGACCAGTGAAATCTAATCAGTTTATGTTTGAGTCCAACTGGTCAAAATGTGAAGAAATCCCCTAAAGACAGACTTGAGACTTCAGGTTCGAGAGGCTAGAAACATGTTGTGTGACATTGTAACTGTCAGTTGGGTTAAGCTTAACCATAGTATTTTATAGTATTTATTGAATCATCAGGGTTGATAGTTTGTGACCTTTTACTTTGTATTGCTGTATGTATATATGCATATTTATTCTTATTTATTTATTTCTCAACGTTTTACTCTTTATTGTACCCTCGGCACCATTGTAAATGAGGGTCTTATTCTTCAATGTGTTTTCAGAGGCTTAAATAAATAATCAATCAATCAAAAAAAATTGACCTTTGACCTTTGACCACCTGAATCTAATGAGATCCTCTGTCAGTCTGAATGAATGCTTGAACCAAATCTGAAAGGATTCTCTTGAGGAGTTTTTAACATGTTCATGAGACAAAAAGAGGATTTACCAGGGT
The DNA here is from genome assembly GCA_016801935.1 of Platichthys stellatus. Lineage (NCBI taxonomy): Eukaryota > Metazoa > Chordata > Actinopteri > Pleuronectiformes > Pleuronectidae > Platichthys > Platichthys stellatus. The sequence goes on from CM028859.1 coordinate 646,190, forward strand.
GAGGGTCAAATGATCACGTTTTGTATGAATGTTGTATTTTCTTATTTTATTCTAACAGATATTTTCTTTAATTACAGACTCTGTGGTTGTGAACTCTCAGAGACTCATTGGGAAGTCGTGGCCTCAGCTCTGAAGTCAGACCCCTCACATCTGAGAGAACTGGATCTGAGTGGAAACAACCTGCAGGATTCAGGAGTGAAGCTGCTGTGTTCTGGACTGGAGAGTCCAAACTGTCGACTGGAGACTCTGAGGTCCTTAAATCCTTCTTCACTTTTCCGACTTTCTTCCTTATTGGTTCATTATTAATTTAAATTGTTTCAGTTCTGCTCTGCTCACTGTCCCTAAGTCATCTGTCACTCACCCAGCCTGTCAGTCACGTCCACCTCATCAACTCCATTCACCTGCACTCACCTGCTCCTGATCACTAAGAAAGTGTCAGTAAATAACATGTGGACTGAGGCCGAGCACTCGTCGTCCTCAGGTTTTCAAAATAAGACACATTCACACAGAGAAGAAGCTGATGAATGAAACAATGGTCCAACATGTCTGATCTGATATTTATCTTCAGGTCACAGACTGAACTGAGGTCAGCAGCTTGTTGACAGTCTGTGTTGACATGATGACGAACCACATCAACAGGAGGACACATTCAAATATTCATATTTCTTTATCCAGGTTGAAGAGATGCAATCTGTCAGAGATCAGCTGTTCTTCTCTGGCTTCAGCTCTGAGGTCAAACCCATCTCATCTGAGAGAACTGGATCTGAGCTTCAACGACCTGCAGGACTCAGGAGTGAAGGAGCTGTGTGGTTTTTTACAGAGTCCAACCTGTCGACTGGAGACTCTGAGGTCAGTTCACTGACTGACTTTTGTAGATCTCTTATCTTTAATACAGCATTCATACACAAGTTCTCATTTAATTTTAATTTATAATAACTCCTCTTCATACACAACTTGAATCCATTCATTAATTAATCTGTGACATTTTAAATATTCAGCTACTTGTTAAAACACTGAGTTTAGTTCTGGATTTCCTAAACTGATCTGCAGGACAGAGACCGGCTCCAAATAATATATTTGTACTATTTCAGGACTCGTTTTTAGTTCAATGTCTGATTTCTTATTTATCTTCTATGTTATGAGTCTGTGCTGACATGAATATTTGTCTGTTGTTTTCATACATGAACTCAGTTTAATTTACAGTAAAGTTTTTTTGTTTATCCAGGTTGAGTGGCTGCAGACTGTCAGAGATCAGCTGTTCTTTTCTGGCTTCAGCTCTGAGGTCAAACCCCTCTCATCTGAGAGAACTGGATCTGATGTTCAATGGCATGCAGGACTCATCAGTGAAGGAGCTTCTTGATCTTCAGCAGAGTCCAACCTGTCGACTGGAGACTCTGGGGTCAGTAGATGGTTGGAGTCAGTCCACGCTGCTTTCATCAGTATTTTACTAAACACAGTCAGTATCACAGATCCAGGGTCTGTGCTACCAAGTAGGATTTGTGGTTATCAGGTTAACTTCAGGTTTAGTTTTTTCAGTTCTACGAAGCTCGTCACTTCTTAACGAGGTAAATCACCATGGTAACTTTTGATGAACGGCTAACCTGCTCCAGGTTAAGTTGGAGATCAACCAGTATAGAAGCTCCGCCCACTGCAACAGTGACTCCACACTGTTGTGTGGTGCACACTCTCCTTAAAGGGACGGATAAGGGAAGTTTAAATCAACGTCTGGTTGGTTCAGTTGATCTCTAACTCACCCAGAACATCTCAATCTCTCCAGTCTCATCCTGTCCCCAAAACACCAGATGACCTCAGTCAGCTTCCTGAAGACAGGTCCATGTGTTTTTATTGAGTAGTGATGTCAGAGGTTTCACCACAGTGCGTGTCCTCAGCGCCAGTCGGTGTCCTCAGAGACAGTGTATGTCCTCAGAGACAGTGTGTGTCCTCAGAGACAGTGTATGTCCTCAGAGACAGTGTGTGTCCTTAGAGACAGTGAGACAGAGTGTGTCCTCAGAGACAGTTTGTGTCCTCAGAGACAGTGTGTGTCCTCAGAGACAGTTTGTGTCCTCAGAGTCAGTATGTGTCCTCAGAGTCAGTGAGACAGTGTGTGTCCTCAGAGACAGTGAGACAGTGTGTGTCCTCAGAGTCAGTGAGAAAGTGTGTGTCCTCAGAGTCAGTGAGAGAGTGTGTGTCCTCAGAGACAGTGAGACGGTGTGTGTCATCAGAGACAGTTAGACAGTGTGTGTCCTCAGAGACAGTGTGTGTCCGCAGCAGCAGCTTGTGTGTAGAGCGACTCTGACTGGGCCTTGTTGCTGGGAGGCAGAGTGGAGACAGAGCTCCAGAGGAATCAGAGGAGGAGAGCTGCTCTGAGATCAGCTGTCACACAGAGTCCAGTCCACCATCCTCCCTGTGTGTTCCTGTGGATGTGACACAGCATCATCAGTGGATCTGCTGCTGCTCTGTCCTTTGACACACAAAAGTCAAAGTTGTAAATATTTGAAGAAAAAATGCAAATTTTACTTTCAAATGTAAAAAATGAAATTATATTTACTGGTCGGGACGTGAAGCTGTGAGCAGTCGCTGTTATAAATAAATATCTGCTGAGTTCAGACAAGCTTCTTATATTTTAAACAGTTTCATCCTGATCCTGCAGACGGCAGCGTGTTAGCATGTTGTGTTGAAAACTAAAGACATCAGGTGAAAACCATGAGCACTGCAGGGAATCAGAAAGTGTAAAGTTGTGTTATCTGAACACAGACTGATGAGACCAGGCTGTAAATAAGATGCTCAGTACATTGAAGTATAAAGTCAGCAGTAATTTCTCAGAGAGAGAACGTTTTATACAAGTGGACTTTCTTTCATGTACAGCGTTTATACAACATCGGACAATAACATCACACTCATCGACATTTATTCACAAATGTACATGAAATAAAAGGAAACAAGGGAATATCCCTTAAAGTGACATTTTTCAATCCACAACGTGATCGACTGCAGAAGAATCATTTATATTCAGTCTCTGATCGTACTTCACTCACAGACCTCACTACGTCCAGGAAGTGATGTCATCACATGGAACATTCAGATGTCAACATGTTGTGTAAACTCCGACAGGACGTTATAATGATTTATCAATGATTGTTGATTAATCAGCGATAACACAGAGAGAATTTATGATTCAATAATCAGCTCCACATTGAGGAGGCGGGGTTTATGACCTATACTGCAGCCAGCCACCAGGGGGCGATGAAGATCATTTGGCTTCATCTTTATTTACAGTCTTAATGTTTATTTCACTTTGTTTTATTGAACGACGTCAGATGAGATCTTCTCTGTAAAGTCGCAGTCGATGGATCTGACCTGAGTTTGAGTTTCTCACTTTCCAGGTTTCACTGTTTAAATAAACTGTTTCCACTTCATTGAAGTTTATATTCTGTGACATCACATGACTCACTGAGGAGGCTGTGGCGGCATCTTGTCATGAGGGTGAAGGGGCGAACACGCATTTACACGATGGATCAGACACATGGCACCGTTTGGTAAATTAGGCCCAACACTTATTGTGTAGTGTCACTGTGTCGTGTATCACTGTTTACAACAATGTCTTTTTAATGTTGAAATGAGTTGTTCCCTTCTGTCCTGAATAAAGAATCCCATTAATTCATTAATCAAAGATTCTCATACATTCTCTGTGTTTTACTTATGGATGAAGTTCTGCCCGGCTCAGCTGCAGCAGCGCCGGTAGAGCTGATCGAGATGTCGTTATAAAAAAAGAGGAAGGTCGACACTGAAGGTCAAATCTATCAGGATAGATGGAAAGAAAAAGTGGGAAGTAGGAGGCAAAGCCGTGTGTCTTATTTGTTCTCAACAAGTGGCTGCAGCAAAGGAGTACAACATCAAACACGCTACGAGACCCACACCTAGAAATATGGCGAGTACACAGGGCAACTTCGGACTCAAAATATTATTTTTAAACATATTGTACTGAGGTCTCGCTTGAAAAAAATCTGGCCCACTGTCCAATTTCACCCTGGCCCCCCCCTGCATAACAAGGTTGCATACCCCTTAGTTATACTTTTACTATTATTACCAATACATACGATTACTCACAGTTATGGACAAAATTGAACTGATGAGCATTACAAGGTTCCACGACCACATTGCATTCGCGTGATAGTGCAAGATATTGACAATCGCTGCTTAGTGCAGGATGGAATCTTTAGAAACTTGAATTTAAGAATCTTGGAAGATAAACGGCATGGGTACATTTGTTCATCATTTTCTTATCTTACATGTTTAAAGTACATGAACAGAAATGAATAAAACACAGGAATTAAAAAAAATAAAAAAATCATTGGGGATCTTATTCTGAAGTCCGTGAGCAACATCCACCCGGAAATCCGCTTTATCATCCGTGAGTGGGGCGGCTCGTTGTTGTCTGTGTGACCGACCGATGAGCACCTCTCCCCGGACACTCGCAGCAGACATCTCCCGGTGCTGTGTCATGTTTGTATCCGACCCGTGACGATGCAGATCCTGACCCCTCATGTGTACTGGGCTCAGCGGCACGGAGACATCTTCCTCCGGGTGGAGCTGAGCGACGCTAAGGTAGGACCCCTCCCCCGCAGACAGCGCGCATCCCCCCGGCTGCCTCCAGCCTCTCACCGCTGATCGTTCACTGGGAATGATCACGTGTCTCATCCAGGTTTAAATATATATTTATTCAATCTAACGCTGAGTCACCTTTCGCTAATGTTTGCTCACCATCTGTGGTGTTAGCTTAAATGTTAGCTTAGCTGTTAGCAGAGTGGGTGTTGTATATGTTAATATAATAATATGTTAATGTTTGTCATATCTATCAGATATCTACATTTATTGTTTTTCCTGTTTTACTTGTTTTCTGTGTTATTCTAACTCCTGAAGTCATTCAGTCCCAACATGTCCTCACCTTTGTTTACTTGTTGGAATAAAAATGTCAAAAATACGACTTATTTTTATTAATAATATTTATTGAGGATTAAATAGAAAATACTTTTATTCTCAAGTACAAGTTGAGACAGAGACAAAACCCTGAGATAAGAAATATAACGAGGAAGGTATATATTTACTTTTTCTTTTTCCTATTTGTGGATGGATTACTGTTTCCAGGTCGTGGAAAATTCTCCTCCAGGATCAAAATAATAATAATACATGAGCACCTCTCCCCGGACACTCGCAGCAGACATCTCCCGGTGCTGTGTCATGTTTGTATCCGACCCGTGACGATGCAGATCCTGACCCCTCATGTGTACTGGGCTCAGCGGCACGGAGACATCTTCCTCCGGGTGGAGCTGAGCGACGCTAAGGTAGGACCCCTCCCCCGCAGACAGCGCGCATCCCCCCGGCTGCCTCCAGCCTCTCACCGCTGATCGTTCACTGGGAATGATCACGTGTCTCATCCAGGTTTAAATATATATTTATTCAATCTAACGCTGAGTCACCTTTCGCTAATGTTTGCTCACCATCTGTGGTGTTAGCTTAAATGTTAGCTTAGCTGTTAGCAGAGTGGGTGTTGTATATGTTAATATAATAATATGTTAATGTTTGTCATATCAGTCAGATATCTACATTTATTGTTTTTCTTGTTTTACTTGTTTCCTGTGTTATTCTAACTCCTGAATTAATTTATGTCCTAACCTCCTCACCAAAAATACGACTTATTTTTATTAATAACATTTATTGATGATTAAATAGAAAATACTTTTATTGTCAAGTACAAGTTGAGACAGAGACAAAACCCTGAGATAAGAAATATAACGAGGAAGATATATATTTACTTTATCTTTTTCCTATTTGTGGATGGATTACTGTTTCCAGGTTATGGAAAATTCTCCTCCAGGATAAAAATAATAATAATAATAATAATAATATGAACCCCCGAGCCATCACTTCTGAACCTTTAAGTCATTAACAAAGGCACCATGTGTTTCTTTCTTCAGTAAATCATGTATGTTGTTATAAACGTCAGTTATTCATTTATAAATGTGTAATTAGGTTTGTAATTTGAGATTCTTTTGGGGGGGGGGTCTCCACTCACAGTCTGTCTCTGGGTCCTTTAGTGTAAATGCAGCAGCTGAGTGTTTGCATCAGTAACATGAAACCACAGGTTCCTCTCGTCTTCAGCGTCCACAGGTTCCATCAGGTCTCATGAAACATGCATGGGTGTTAATGGTGGAGCTGGATGTCGTTCAGCCACTCACGAGACAGAGGACAGCCGTGACACATGTTAGGTCCATTTCTATCAAACAATAAAAGACTGTCCTCTCGGGGGAAACTCAGCATCGAGCACGAGCCACAGAGCCTTTGAAATATGAAAATAAGTTTGTTTCTCTATCACATACTGAAGGTGTATGTTTGTTGATCCATCCCTGAATTAATACGCTGCTGAAAGTAGTCTCCACCACTCCATACACTAGTCTGCCCTAGTTTGTGTAGCATCTGTTAAAACATCCTGTCTTTTGTCATCGGCTCGGTTCTGATGATTATCTGTTTTAATTTGGACATTTTCAGAACCTTGACATCAGCCTGCAAGAAAACAACACACTTCAGTTCAGAGGTTTGTGTTTGCTTTGTTTTTCAGAAAGAGTTCACACACACACACACACATCTGGTATTATTAATATTATAACAAATATAACTGTCGTCTTCACATTGTTCCACAGCACAGGGCCGCGGAGCTAAAGGAGACAATGACTACGAGTTCAGTTTGGAGTTCCTGGAACCGGTCAGAGCCGAGGTACTGATCCTCATTTAGTGTTGTTGTCTGTGTGTGTGTGTGTGTGTCTGTGTGTGTTTTCACGCTGCTCTGGCTCCCCCTAGAGTCCACACATATCCAGATTGTGTTTGGATTAATTGGAGACTTGAATATAGGTGTGAGTGTCGCTGTGAATGATTGTTTGTCTCCGTGTGCTGACCCCCACTCTCAGGTCAGCTGGGATGGACACAGACCCTCTCAGGACCAGTGGAATAGATACTGGTTGTAATGGGATCTACTGTTTTACTCCCCACAGTGTGTGATAGTAGCTATTTGACATATTTGTTGTTGAACAGTATTATGTCTCATTGTGTTATCTTCCAGAGATAAATGGTAGTGGTGTCTGGACGAGTAAATGTTGGAGCCTGCTGAGGTGAAGATGTAGATGTGTTCGGTCCACAACCTCCATCTCTGCTTTAGGATGAACTGAAATACATATTTAAGAATAAAAATAATATTAAAATAAAAATGCTGTATTTCCAGTTAATGTCAGAAACTGATTCAAGCTCAGTTTCGTTGTGCACGTTGTCCCAAGTGGAAAGTTTGAGTGAGTGCATGACGTTACTCAGTGGATTTATCCAGGAGACAAGAAGAAGCAGGTTTTTATTCCAGGTAGAAGCAGTTTGCCACATTCAGGGCCTGGTAGAGTCATTTATAATCTAACAGTGTGTGTGTGTCATGGCGGACTGCAGATCAACCACAGGTCCACCCAGCGCCTGGTGGACATCAAGATCAAGAAGCAGGAGGAGCGCTGGTGGGACCGGCTGACGCTGCAGGAGAAGAGGCCGGTGTTCCTGGCTCCGGACTTCGACCGCTGGCTGGACGAGTCCGACGCCGAGATGGAGCTGCAGGCGAAGGTGGGAAATAAGGAACACTGAAAAACAAGTCTGCTGGGAAGAGAGAGAGTAAGATGGTGTTTCCCAGAAAAGGTTTCTGACCGTGTGATTTCTTTTTCAGGAGGAGGAGAAGATAAACAAGATCAGTGTGGAGTCGAGAGTTCGTAAAGATCGTGAGTCAATAAATAAATCAACTGACATCTTCTGTCCTCCAGGAGGAATCCTTCATGTGTATTCACATCGTTATTTCCTTCTGTGTCTGTTCCTCAGCGTACCTGGGTCTGAAGAGAGGCTACTTGTTCATGTACAACCTGGTGCAGTTCCTGGGATTCTCCTGGATCTTCGTCAGCATGACCGTTCGACTCTTCATCCTCGGTCAAGGTTTGTAAATCACGTTACTCCACCAGCTCGTAGAAGTGTTGAATTCCTGACACACATGAATCCACAAGGTCCTGGGATGTGCAGTCAGAAAATCCAGATGTGTGAGTCACGAACCAGCACAGCAACGTGTAGAATCAGGAGGTTTTTCTTTATCTGGGACGTTAACAATAGTTTTTGTGGTGATTTCTCAGCTCACATTCATTTGGCTGACCAGTGGGTTTGTTTTAAAACCCGTCTGATCTTCTGACTGCTCTGGTTTCTTTCCTTCTCCCTCCCGGAGCTGGGTAGTCCATCCCAGTTTATATTTAGTGACTCTATTTTAAATCCCTCTGATATTGTTCCTGGGCTTTGTTCAAACACAAATCTTGGCGAAAGGGAAAAACAACGGCACTCAATGTGACACAGTTGAGTTGAAGCAGAGTTGTCGGAAATGAAAATTAAAATAAGGATTAAAAATATATAAATCGTATTCCTTAACATCCTTTGAATGATTACTAATTGATAGTTTAATTAAGCAGGACCGTGCAGGTCTGTGGTTTGTGAGGATCTTTTCACTGAGGAGCTGATTTGAATAGAAACAGGAGCACGGCTGCAGGTTTTGTTTTGCTAATGCTGAGGATTATGAATATTGGTTCATTCAGTGTCCTGCTTCATTCTGTCCGTCTGCTTCCGTCTCTGGCTGCTCCACAGATTCCTTCTACGACACGTTCCACAACATGGCCGACATGATGTACTTCTGTCAGATGATGGCCGCCCTCGAGGTCATTAACCCCTTGTTGGGCTTGGTGAAGTCGGCTTTCCTTCCTGCTATGATTCAGGTGAAGACAGTGGGAACATACATTGAGTGTGAATGGTTAGAGGTCAGTCTGACGTGTCCTTCCTATTGGCTGTGTGATGCTGCAGGTGGCCGGGAGGAACGTGATCCTGTTCGTGGTCTTCGGCTCCCTGGAGGAGATGCAGAACAAGCCCGTGGTGTTCTTCGTCTTCTACCTGTGGAGCACCATCGAGATCTTCAGGTCAGCTCAGCTTCCTCTGTCCTCTGTGGCCCTTGTTTTGTCTCCGGCTCTAACATCAGACCCCCCCCCCCCTGTGGGCAGTGACAGTTCCAACTTTTAAAACAGATCAATCTATTCGTGTGCACATTTAATTTATTACAAGTTCAGGTCGTTTCAAATCACCTATATCATGGAGGAGGTGATGTTAATGACCTCTATACTGCAGCCAGCCACCAGGGGGAGATCAGGATGACGTTAAACAGTCTCTGCCCATGTCGTCAAACCTGTGGATTAACTAATGACCGAGGTCCCCTCTTCTTCTTCAGGACTCTTCATCAACTTCCGTCACCTGTACAAGCAGCGGAGGCTGCGCTACCGCTCGAGGAAACGGAAAGTCCACTGACCCGTCGCTTCACTCTGAACTGACGTCCACCTGAAGATGAACCAGCTGTTTTCCTGTTTTCTGCCTTTTCTCATCCTCCTGCACACACACTATAACAACCTGGGTGGGGGGGTGAACTGTGAATCCTGCTGTGAGTTTAACTTATCCTCATGTCCTCATATCTTTTCTCCTTTCTCACATTTCACAAAGTTGAAAATCCGTTATTAGAATCATGTTTATCATTGGAAATGGAACAGTCTCTGATCTAGAAAAAACATTAAGGAACATTCCAACGTACCACATGGTTTTTGTTTACATCGGGAATCGTGTCCTTGTTTGTTCAGATTTATTACTAAAAGATTTCAATGATGATTCATCACTTTTACCAATGACACATTAGCTACAATAAAAACAAAAGGTCCCTCGTATGTTTGACATTGTCGTTGCATGTTAACGCTCGGTGTTGTAACGTGTTGAAGGACGTTTCCTTATCAGGGGATTCAGAGCAGGACTCGAACACAAGATGAGTGACTTCAAGATCCAATGGTTTTTGTCTCAAACATTTGAACTGGAGCATTTGAAAACACTTCCTGTTTGCAGACCACGATCTCAAACTCCCCTCTTCCAGTTGATTTTTAGATTTATAGATTCCTGCAGGAACCAACAGCAGTGTCCAGAGCGATTTGTGGTGAAGTCAAAATCCAGTTCCTATGATTCATCAGCACTAATGTAATGAGGATTGTTAATGAGCCGTTTCCTTTGTTTAACCAACGTCTGTTTGAAACCTGAGTGGCATGATTTTCCTTTTTATTTATTTCTATGTTTGTGTGTCGTGTAATTTTCCATCTGTTCACTGTATTTGTTTATTTATCACTGTGAACTCAGTTTGTCTGATCGGTTCATAACCCTAACCCAAAAAAAACTCTGCGCCTGATTTTTAGTCACAATCATTGTTTCATGACCAAATGAATAAACTTCAGAATTCTTATATCAGACGTGGGTTGTTTTTCTTCTTTTCAAAAAGGTTCCATTTTGTGCTCATCAGTTTTTTGTGGAGATTCAGACATATTGGGGGGGGTTTCTCTCATTGGAATATTGCAAACTTTTTTTTAACTTCACTCCCATGGAGACAGTTAAGAAATAACGAATCAATTTAACCAATTCTGAATTTGTTTTGATTTAACTTCCAACCTGGGGTTCAAGCTGCAGTTTGATATCTGCCCTGGTTCAGTCCAGTGCTAATTTCCAGGATGATTTATTGTCATTTGTTTCAATTGAATTGTTTTGTAAATGTAGTTATTTGGATATTAAAGTTATCAGAAAAGTTATTAGAAAACTAATTTTGATTTATCATCTCAGCTCTTATTCATACAGTTGATTCATCTTCACCCAGAACACACAACATTTCCAAAATGTACATTAAAAGTTGTCTCATGTGAATTGTTGTCGTGTTAATCCAAAGAGCAGCTCACGTGTGTCTTTTCTAATGTTAATAATAGAAACAGTAATAACGAGGCTGCAGCTCGACCACTCCCCCAAACCCAGACCTGACTCCTCCGGTCCCTGTCCACGTTCCTCCGGCTCGCTGAACGTTGGCGTATTGATACCGGGCTGCGTGCGGAGGGTGACCGGTGATAATCCTCTTATCAGCAGCAGCAGCAGCAGAAACTGATCCGCGCTCCAGCCCCGACGCGCGCTGCGTCCTTGTAGCTCCACGAAGCCCGAGTCAGCAGCTCCGCGCCCGTTACGCACAGCTGGAGGGACGGAGCGGTGCCGCGCGGCCACAGGTGAGACCCCCAGCACGCACACAAACACACACACACACAGACACATACACACACACAAACGCGTGCACAAAATCTTGAAGTCTGTATATTTCCATCTGGAGGAACATAGATTGACAGAGCGCTTGAATCTTGTCCGATAATCCGCGCATGTCTCAGTTGCGCTTTTTAATTATATTTTTTTAATCCACTCTGATGTTTTAACTCACGTTTTCGTGTCATTATCGTTCCGTGCACGCGCATTTCATCACGTTCTTTCCCGTGCGCGCGCCCACGCTTGCAACACTACATTTCAATTAACAGGCAACTCTGGATTTAATTGCGTTCTTTTGAGCGCGTGACGCAGGTTGTATTCCCTTTTGTTTTTACGTGTTTAACGAGTCCTCGATGGTTTTTGTGAGAATCCAAAGCCTGTGATTATGTAGCCATAGTAACAGGTGGCTGTCTGCATCCCCATCACACACACACACAGACACACACACACACACACACACACACACACACACACACTTCTCTGCCTCTGGAAGCCACAGAGGAAACCACACGTGTCCAGGATGATGAGATCCTCAGTTGTGTGTTTGTTTTCTCCGTCCACAGGCGGAAGCTGCCAGCAGTGAGAGATGAAACGCACAGTGTGCAGGTGTGTGTGTCTCCTCTCTGCCAGCCGCCTCCTCTCGCCTCCCCGGTCCATCGAGGACCATCAGCGATGCATCTGACGTAGCTTCCTGTCTGGAGTCCAGACCACAAGGGCGATGAACGTGCGCTCGCCTCCGAGGAGGAGGCTCCGGCGCGGCCGCCTCCTCTTCTTCTTCTCAGGCCTCCTGCTGTGTTTGATCTACACTCTGACTCTGAAGGCCCGGCTGTCGGAGCTGAGCGGCTCCGAGCAGACGCAGGGCGCTCTGGGAGCAGAGGGAGGCGATGGGGATGTGGTGGAGGTCAGTGTTCGGGAGGTGATGTCTTCCAATGAGACGCAGGAGGAGGTGCTCTCCCCCGAGGGCAGCGCACCTCCTCCGGTGATGATCGTCAACAGGACAGACATCGAACAGTGTATCTACGTAGAACCTCAACCCCCCAAACCTCCTCCCCCGACTCCACCGCCTCCCAACACCACGGCTCCCCCGCCCCAGGCCCCTGGCAGGAAGGGCGATTACCCCGAGGACCTCTTCTCAGTGGAGCAGCGGCGACAGGGCTGGGTGCTCCTGCACATCATGGGCATGATCTACATGTTTGTCGCCCTGGCCATCGTCTGCGATGAGTTCTTCGTTCCTGCGCTGGAGGTCATCACCGTCAACCTGCAGATCTCTGATGATGTAGCCGGGGCCACCTTCATGGCGGCTGGAGGCTCCGCCCCCGAGCTCTTCACCTCCCTGATCGGCGTCTTCGTGTCCCACAGCAACGTGGGCATCGGCACCATCGTGGGCTCGGCCGTCTTCAACATCCTCTTCGTGATCGGCATGTGTGCCATCTTCTCCCGGGAGATGCTGCACCTGACCTGGTGGCCCCTGTTCCGAGACGTGACCTTCTACATCCTGGACCTCATCATGCTCATCGTCTTCTTCCTGGACAGCATGATCATGTGGTGGGAGAGCCTCCTGTTGCTGCTCGGCTACATCAGCTACGTCTGCTTCATGAAGGTCAACAGTCAGATCGAGCAGGCGGTCAAGACCCAGCTCCACAAGCACATGAGCATCGTGAAGGTGTGGACGGCCGAGGGATCGGAGAAGGTCAGAGTCCCGTTCACACACGTATCTGAGGAAAGGTTCACGTCAGGAGATAAAGAAAATATCTGAAGTGTTTCAGGTTTAAGTTAAAGTGCTGCCTCGACGCATTTCAACACTCGCTTCTTAAATAAGAGTATGAGCTGGTTTCATCATCTTCATGAATCTCTATGGGTTATGAGACTCGAGCAATTTCACAATATGAAAAATCTAATTTCAAACATTAACACACATAACAAAACCAAAATGTATGAATACAGAATAAATAAATGTATATATTCAATTCAATTCTACTTTTAAATATTTAGAACAACGTCCCTGCTCAGCTGTGGCTTTGTGAGCTAATAGAGAAGATCTATGTCCTCAGTGGGATGGGAGTCGCACACATAGAGGTCAGAGGTCAACACGTATTTGCACATGCATGATTTGAAAAAATGGTTTTCCATGAAAAGCATCAGAAGTCGAAACAACAACCAAATCATTTGCTTCTTGGGTTTTCGTGACGTGTGTTAAATTCTCTAAACACAATTTATTAACAACGTCCATGTTTGTTCCTTATACCAACTTCTCATGAACACACAAGGACTTCACCACGAAAACAACACAATCCTCACAATCAGCTGTTGATTCTACCCAATTTTAAATCCTTGCAACAGCCCCTGAAAACAAAGAGCCCACAGTGATCTGGAACAAAGGGCTGCAGGGAGAGCAGATGTTCCAGGAGCGTCTTCCCTCCACACACGGCTCTGTGCTCCTCTTTCATCTCCTCAGGGCCGAGGCCGAGGAAACAGGGGATTGTGGGTCTGAGCAGGTGACGGACCGTGTTTGTGCGACAGCCCTTTGAAGCTCGACAGAAAGAGTCCAGGTGTCACCGAGCGGTGGAGACGTCACCGGGTTCCTGTGGCTGAAATGTCACCGTGCAGACTTTACATCAGAAACCATGTTTTCACACGGCAGCTTCACGTCTGAGCCGGTAGTTAACATGCACCGCGGCGTCTCAGTGTTTCAAGTGTCAGACTCACGTTCTCCAATCAGCCGGAGGCACGTCTGCAGCCGCCCTGAGGCCCTTCAGCCGCCGAGAGCACCCACCACTCCACATTACTGGAATTCAAAAGACGCTTCTTTGATTCATCTCTGGTCGTTTTCCACAATCAAGTGCTTGGTTTAGTCTGATCCCCGAGTGTGAGCAGAGACGAGAACCTGTTGAATCTCAAACACAGGATCCAGGAGAAGATGTTTTTATTCTGGTTTCATCTTAAGGAAAGGAAGTGATGGTTTCGATCTGTAGTATCAGTCTTGATTAATTATTGACAATTATTCTCTCAATTAATCATTTGGTGTATCAGGGCGGTGTGGCCTAGGGGGGTCCAACAAGAAGGTTGCCGGTTCAAACCCCACTCTCACCCATCTGCATGCCGAAGTGTCCTTTGCAAGATACTGAACCCCTAAAATGGCCCCTCATAAATGTTGAGTGTATTAATTGTAGGTTGATTTGGACAAAAGCGTCAGCCAAATGACATCTAATGTGTATACGATGTCACAAAGTAGTGATAATTTTAATACTGGAATTATCAGATGTTTTGTTTGTTATATTTATTCTATAAAACAGAGAAAAACATAACATCCTCAATTTTAAATTAGGACAGGGTTAGGGTTAGGTTGAGCCTACTAACCCTAAAACTAACAATATACTATTGCTCAGCATGTTGTGTCTCTATGACTTTACAGGAGAGTGATGCTACACAACCTCCTCCTCCTGCTCCTCCTGCTCCTCCTGCTCCTCCTCCTCCTCCTGCTGCTGCTCCGTCAGCTGCACCACCGGCTGAAGAAAAACCCAAACCAGCTCCTGAGCCTCCTCCTCCTCCTCCGAGCGGCCCTCACCTCCACAAGCAGCAGTCAGAATCGAGACTCAGGGTGAGTGACTTCACTGTTAACTGGAGTTTGAATTCTTATATCATCTTTTATTTTGAAAGGGACGAGACGTCACACTTGGTGCAGAGAACTACAAACATAAATCCATTATTTAAACGTGTCTGAGTGATGCAGCTGCTGTCTTCATGGTGGTGTCTGTAAACTGGAATCACTGACGTTGTGTCTGTGGTGGCAGCTCCGTCCCGTCCTGCAGCGGGGGGGCAGCTCGGCCTCGCTCCACAACACCTCCCTGCGCAGCACCATCTTCCAGCTGATGATCCACACGCTCGACCCCCTGGGAGAAGGTAACGACCACAACCAACACAAACACCTGGCTGGGAATTCAGTACGAGACAAACCAGGAGAATTTTAACTTTTAAAATTCATCCTCAAACTTTTCCCATCGAGTCGTCGCTCACACGTAGAAACAAACGTTTCCTTTCAGAAAAAAAAATATATTTGTAACCAGTAGCATAACATTTTGACAATTACACAATCTAAAAAATGATTTGCATTATCTTCAATATCAGATTTATGTGACTTTATGTACTTTATGTCTAGAAGTCTTGATCACGTTACTATTACATTATCCTGTAGATATAAAAACATAAAAATGAAGATTATTCTTTATTTCATATTATAGATTATTATTATTACAATTTTCTCATCAGTCATGTTGATACAACGACCAGTCGACTAATCGGTTAGCGCCGCAGCTCTCGGACATGGTGACCCAACAACCCCCCCCCCCTCCTGTAAGTCCAGGTGACTGGGGCTGAACAGCGGCGACCTTCAGCTCGTCCTCGGAGGCTCCTGCTGTTCCTTCTCCCCCCCCCCGCGGGCCGCGGCCCCGG
>CM028859.1:681347-705523 GCA_016801935.1 Platichthys stellatus
CTGAGATCAGAGGGTGAACTAACCTTCCTCCTCTCAGACATGCAGAGTGTTGCTCTCTAATCCCAGTTACCTGACAGAGGGCTCTGGGTGACGGGGCCCTGCCGGCGTAGAGCCTGTTTGAACTGTGCCACGCCCAGGACCACATTTCTCAGCTTCATCCACAGGAAGTAACCTCCTCTGGTGCTGGAGGGCCACGTGCTCTCCAACACCGCCTGGACACCGGGAGGAAAGACACGGTAGGGGAGTTAGAATGACCTCCCTGTCGTCCCCCCCCCCTCTTCAACCAGTGAAGCTCTGGTCTACGTACGTTTATATTCCAGGTGACCTTTACCCTTTGACACTCTGAAATCTAAATCTAAATCAATCTCTGAGTCCAAGGGACAACTGGTCAAAAGGTGAAGGAATTCTGAAAGCAGCCTTGAGGTTGTGTTCAAAAGATCAGACGCATGTTTTGTGAGGCCGCCGTGACCTTTGACCTTTGACCGACCAGATCGAATCTGTTAATCCGTGAGTCTCGGTGAACATCTGCAACAAATCTGAGAGGATTCTCTTGAAGTTTTCCTGAGATATGTTGTTCACAATGCAAACAAGTGTCCAACTTATGTTATTATAATTTGGAGAGATTCTCTCAAAGCGTTCCAGAGGTGTTGGTTCACAACAGGAGGGACCACCTGAAAACACTCACTGGTTTACACCGGTTTACTTTGATACTTATTACAGGTCATTTTTAATTCAAATTATTTAAGATATGAGTGTTTTCTCCATTTCAGACACTGGAATATTAACATATTCATCTGATAACTACAGAAAATCACTGAAGACAAAGTGTCTTATGGTGAAAACTGCAGCTGCGACATTTTGAAGTGACTGAACTGAAACTGACCCAATCTCTGTTTCATTAAACCGTGTTGAATGAATATTCATCAGAGCCGTTAAACCTCAGATCCACGCTCCCTCTGGAACAGAAAAGTCACCGCAGCTGTTTGTGGCCAAGTCACGTTCGACAGTCTGCTCCTAAAATACACTCCACCCCCCCCCCCTGAGAGGAGCTCACCGGTAATCCTCTGAAAAGCACCGAGTTCATTACACCGGCCCCCCCCCCCCCCCCTGAGAGGAGCTCACCGGTAATCCTCTGAAAAGCACCGAGTTCATTACACCGGCTGCCGCTGAGTGGAGGCTGGAAGGATCTGGACCAGGTGAGCACCCTGGAACCGCTGTCAGTGACTCTGTTAATGTGACTGACACACAGTGGTCTGTGCCTCAGACTCACTGACACTTAACGAGCCCTCGTTAGACTCTACGTTTAATAGGTGAGAGCTCTAAGATGGACTTCTGTCAACCTACAATAATCTCTTCCTACAAATTAGGAAAGTGCTTTTCAGAATAAAAGCAATAAACACAATAGTTGGTGACCTCGTTATATTTAAAAGGCAAAGGATTCTGGGAACTACACCTGCCCAAATGAAGAAAGTTAAAGTATGAAGCTTAATTTAAATACATCACTGTCCTCATAAGGTCCCGCTGCTGCAGCTCCTCTTTTCAGCCTCTGTCTAGAATGCAAGGAAGGTTATTGCTCCTACACCATGTCAGGAGGAACTTTCTGTTCAGTTTAGTTTCAGGTTTGTTTTATTGAGCTGCAGATCACTTCTATTTATTTAATTTCTTTAACTGTAGTTTCTTCCTGTGAAACAAGTGGTCAGTCTCATTTTATTTGTAACAGGCCGATATCTGAATTTGACCTAAAGAAGCAACTCTTTTTGATCAATTCAAGTCTTCAGCCTGAAAGATGAAGCAACAACCCCCGAGGCTTCACATCAGAGTGACCTTCACCGGGGCCTTGTCGTCTGCTCCCTCGTCACCTTATTTGGTTTGATTCTCCCTGTGTCTCCACATCAGGGACGGTGTGAGCTGATAACACAGTCTGGATTCATCCCGACAGCCGAGTGTGATCCTCACGTGACGCCACGCGACCTTGGGGACGGGAAACTGCAAATGTCACCAATGTTTCTTTCTCCCTGAAAGCCAAGCGTCTGCAGAGCGATCAGCGTGATGAAGAGTCTCCTCCTCCCGGCTGTCGCCAGGAGAGGAATGGATTTTAGCGACGAAGCAGCCGAGCACGGTGGTGTAATGATTCAGATGCAGTTATTTATGAGACTAGTGAGTATCGAGGATAAACCTCCAGTTCTGGAAATATTGTGATGTTTGATCTATTCTAGAATCTATTTACAAATCAATGGTGCGGCTTCACCTTTTAAGAAAATGCATTTAAACCCTAATTAATGCAATCAATACCAACATTATAATACTCAGAATAGTAAAGCAACTTGTGATAATGGTGTTTACTTATTCATATTAAGCTTTAATCTATTTATTTGATCACATGTGGATCTGACTACGTTTCCATACTTTTACTTTCTGTTGATTTTAGGATATTTCTTCGTCCCTCTAACCTGAGCACAGGAACAGTTTGATTTGTACAGCAGACAGTTCTCCAGACTTTATTGTTCTATATTGCTTCTCGGAGATTTGTTTCGACTTTTCAAAACCGTGGTTGTGTTCATGTGTTTGTGAAACTCGCAGCAGAATCAGCTGAATATCCGTGGTAAACCCAAATCAAGACCACGGCACCCGGGCTGACGGCGCACTGTGACACTCTGGAGTCCCAGAGCTGATTTCAGTTTCAGAAGTGTCAGCTATTGCAGAGGCTGGTTGTCAGACAGTTTCATATGTTACCAACACTGACTGTAAATGCAGGATCTCAGTTTAGAAAAGAGACTCAGGGTTGATGCTGTTCATTCGCCAAACGACCAGATGTCTCTGGCCTGATGCTAACGTCCGTCCTGAGAGATCTGATCACAAGTGGACGTCTCTTGAGTGAGCTTGTGTTCACATCTGGTGTATAAATAAGTACTGAATGTGTCTCCTGTGACCACATCTGACTTCCCTGTTCTGTATTCAAATAAACACGCACGTCATTTGTGTGTCTTAACCACTCAGCGTTCACAGATGTGTCCGATGACGATGGTAACGTCGGTGCATGTGCATCAAATAATACTTTTCTTAATATCTCAGCCAAGGATGTTGTGTTTTCACCCCTGTTCATTTGTTTGACAGCAATGGAATGGTGTCTCTGATGCTACACACATTTGTGCAGATTTACCACACACATGATCACAACAGGCGTGTGTACCTTGTTGTAGTAGCCGTATGTGATGGCGTTGGGGTGGATTCCAGCCTTCTTCATCTCAAAGAGGACCCTGACTGCCAGGACCGGCTGACCGTACTGTCCACAGAGCTGCATCAGCACCCGGTAACACACCTGGAGTCGTACATTTAATTCACATTTAATTACAAAAACAACCTGAAAGTGCAAAATGTTGGCAACGTGTGATAAAAACATGAAGTGACCTCGTCCGGCGGCTGGAGCTTCTTGGCCTGCATCTTCCTGAGCACGTCGTAGGCGGTGCGCAGGGCCCTCACCTTGGAGTGGCAGACCTTCACGTACGCCGGCAGACAGATGAACCACAGGCCGTAGCAGTGACGGAGCAGACACTTGGACCACTGCTGAGGAATGGAGGAGTACTTCTTCGCAATCTTCTGGGACAATTTGATCTCCTGTGGGTGTGAAGAGGGAAGAAGGAAAGTTTTTCGCAGATAAGTGTGAGAGTGACTGTCGATGTTAAAGCAGCTGGAGCAGCTGTCTCTGTAACTCCAGAGAGAAATCTACAAGTCTCAACATCTCCTATCACTCTATTATTAAAACCACTGCATCAGTAACACAACTTGGTTTTTCTCAATTACATTTTGAATATATGGATATCAGTTTCGCTGGATCCTGAGTTTAAGTAGCAGTTGATGGTTTAGGTTTTGCTTTGCTCCGATTCGAGTGTTTAGACAAACACTTCAGGAATCGAACATGTGACAGCGGTGAGCTACTGCGGTGCTGACCTGCTTGGTGCGTCTAAACATGGGGGCAGGGCTGGTGGGGCAGCTGTGTCTGGCAGCGAGGCGGGAGGAGGGCGTCCGCAGCCCCTCCATGGGGTCAAAGAGGTCAAGACTCAACACTGGGAAACCATCGTACCTGATGAAGAAAACACACACACACACACAACCACACACAGACACACACACACACGTTAGTGAAAGCAGTCGCACAGTTTTACAACTCAAACATCTCTCGGTCTACGAGAGGAAGAGGAATCCACCATCGTCTGCAGAGAAAAGTCAAATTCCAGTAACATCTGAAATAAAATATTTCCTTCCAAGGTCACAGAGATCATAAATATGTTTTTTACTGTAATTAGATTCAACGAGAGCCCTGGAGCGCTGCAGGTCATCATGGATTATTAGGGCAGCTTAATTTAGGTGGTTCTGAAAGAGCATAAATTATACAGAGCTAAACTTGACTGTGGAATGTGAATACCACAGAGTCAGACCCACACAGACCAGCAGTCATGTTCTTTACTCTCAGTGAGGGAGCTGGACTCCTGCTGATCCTCATCATCGGCTGCTCCGACTGCGATTAATCTCAATTTATTATTTAGATTCTGTAATTCCCCCCCTGTTGTTAGATGTCAGTCCTGTTTACGGCTCAGAAGAACAGGAAGTGGCCTCTGTCACATATAAAACAGATTTTAAACATGTTTGTGAAGTAGCAGCCTGTTCAGATGTTGAATCATTGACTTATTAGCACATGATTCAATCCAACAGAACACCTTCTGTTCCGGTGCCAAGTCGTGGTTTAATAATAATGACAAATATGTCTTATATGTATTCCATATTTACCTGTAGCAGAGTGGGTGCTCCTCCCCCTCGGGCAGGGGGGGCAGCTCTGGAGGTGTGATGAACACCGTGTGCTCACTGCGCTGGGATTCATCAAACTCCATCAGCCTGGACTCCTCCGGCTTCTCACCGTCCACCTGCAGAGCAAACGCACACAATCAAACACACACACAACCACACAAACAGAGATGTGTTGGTGGGGAACAACAGAGAGAAACAGGGAGTGTACTTCATTGGACGTTGAATCCTGAATTTATGCCCAGTGATAAACTTTTCAGTGTTTGGCCTGACACCTTTTAAATAAACACTTTCTCTGAAACGTAAATTGGAAGCAGCTTCGTATCAGTCACCCGGAGAGAAGGGTTCCTACAGAATTTGTCTGGCAGAGCCGAGGGAGGACGACAGCAGGTGACCCAGATTCCATTTCTCTTTATTCTCCCTTGTTTTTTTAAATCAACAATTCAGCTCCCAATCTTCCCTCATAGTTTCCTACAAGGAAATATTATCTTTAATGTCACAAATCTATTCGTACTAATCATAACTTTAAGAATATAATAAATAGAGCCCGACCAAAACCAGGATTGAATCATGTTAAAGAACTTTGACAGGGAAGCTACATGAAGAGGCCTTCAAACTAAAACACCTGCAAGAAGTGTCACTGTTTAAAGCTGTAAACTTAAAATAAATCAAATTGTCAATTATGATCCATTGAGACATTTTTATTAATCATGAATCTCTCTTCTTAACGGATACACCCGTATTGTACATGGTAAGTAACTGTCTGGTTGAAAAGTGGGTTTGTCATCAGGATAACACAAAAACTACGGATGATTTCTACGAAACCTGGTTGTTGTTTGGGACATGAGCCAAAAAAAGAACACAAACATTTTTCGGTTTGTGGATCCACACAAACATCTGGATCTAGTGAATTTAAATGTGGTTTCATAAGGGCACTGTTGAGCATTAGCGGAGGTATGCGCTCTACGGAGAGCCGTTCTAGTTTTACATTCAACTTCTCTCCTTTACAGTTTGCTTTTTACAGCTGTTAATTGATTCAATTACGTTTTAATTTGTGTGATTAGTTTCTGTTCGGTGTTGTTCCTCCGCTGGATCTAATTAAATTTGTCGCTGTGATGAACTACCTTCCCTCGGGGATCAATACTTGCTAACCTTATCTTTCTCTGTGTGAGTGCTGAGTGCGTTAGTGTGCAGCACAACGTCTGTGTGTACTTTCTCTCCGAGCAAATAATGAGATCCAGCCACAGATCACAAAGACTGTAAGGCTGAAACATAGAAAGGACGAGAAGACCCGGGGCCCCACTGCAGGTCTGGGGCCACAGGAAGTAGAAGCTGTGGACGTCGGCCTCAGAATTCCCTTCCACTATGTCTCCATTACGTCCAGAACACACACAAACACACACAACTGATCCAAGGACGGCCAAGTCTATTTCAGAGTCTGTTACAAATGTCACCTGTAAAAATCAGTGACCCTCAGACAGGGGAAGCGAGTGGCTCTGTGGACTTTAAGACTGCAAACACACGAGATGTAACCTTCAGCAAACACTGCTGAGCCGGGGGGGGGTAAACCGCTGCCGGTGGAGCAGAGACGACACACACACACAGTCACACTGAAGGATACGAGCCCAGAGGATGTTTCTAAAAACGCTTCATGCTCCGTTAGCGCCTCAGAAATCCCTGAAGCGTTGAAAGCCCTGACTCACTGGCACTCGTGAAAAAGTATACAGCACAGGAAAAACTGCAGTCGAAGCAATCCCCCCCCCCAAAAAAAAAATGGAAAACTATCATCTTCTAGGACAGTCACAGTATTTAATTTAAATGTGTTCCTTATTAATCAGAGTCTGAGGAGTGAGTGGGGAAATGAACACGGCAGCTCAGGCTGGAGGGTCGTCTGGAGGCAAACTTACGGTGGCCCTGAGAGCTCAACGAACAGCAACTTAAGAAAACACATGCAAGTTGACAAAACACATGCAAGTTGACAAAACACATGCAAGTTGACAAAACACATGCAAGTTGACAAAACACAAGCAAAGTAAGAAAACATCTTCATCAATTTCACAACACAACACAACACATTACAGAAACGCGCTGCAAATAGACGAACGCGCAGCAAATAGACACACGCGCAGCAAATAGAGGCGACAACACAACGGAAGTGTTTCCAGAGGACAGCTAAAAGGGATGGACACAGGAGACACTAAAACGTCCAATACACCATACAATTTCAGTTCCGCACAGGGTTCGGCAACCCACGGCTCTGGAGCAGGTCGGGCGGGGGGGGGGGGGGGGGGGGGGGGGTACACCGCTGCCGGTGGAGCAGAGACGACACACACACACACACACACAGTCACACTGAAGGATACGAGCCCAGAGGACGTTTCTAAAAACTCTTCATGCTCCGTTAGCGCCTCAGAAATCCCTGAAGCGTTGAAAGCCCTGACTCACTGGCACTCGTGAAAAAATATACAGCACAGGAAAAACTGCAGTCGAAGCAAATTCAAATATCCCCCCCCCCCCCAAAAAAAAAAAAAAATTTAAAACTATCATCTTCTAGGATAGTCACAGTATTTAATTTAAATGTGTTCCTTATAAATCAGAGTCTGAGGAGTGAGCGGGGAAATGAACACGGCAGCTCAGGCTGGAGGCAAACTGCTTCCTTCATAGTCAAGAGCTACATACACCCTACTGTTTCATTTGAATAGGACCTTTTCAAACTAAAACGATCTTTGAACACAGGAGGCTTTTGGATCTGTATCGGTTTTGTATCACGTCCAAACTAACACGCCTGAGAACACACAACATGTAGCTGCTCACGTACACTTAACTTGTGTGTGCAGGTGTTAAGAGATTGCTTGATAGTCATATTTCCTATTAAACAGTTGTATCACTGTAAAACACGTGACCAAAAAGACCCAATCAGAAGCTCCGTCTCTGCCCTTCAAGACTCAAACAGGGGCCAAACTTCTCTGTTTCAGCAGCTCTGAAGTCGGCGTCATCAATAAAAGAATCTGTGTTTTCAAATGAAAATGAACTAGTACGGATGAGGCCTAACAGACACATGTAGTTCCCTCTACATCTTATTTCAATTTCTAATGATGTTGTTGTTTGCTAGCATCATGCACGAGGCACAAATCCCCAATGTGGAGACAAAATGAAGCCAGAATCAACAAAGTAACAACAGACTCACCTTAGATCCTTTGTCTGCACTCCGCTCTGAGTTGTACAGCTGCTCGAACACATGGAGGCGGGAGATGAAAGAGACAAGAGACAGAAGAGGAGGATGTGAAGAAACACAGGACAGAGTAGAAGCTACTGTGACTGTTGCAGGAGGATGAAGAGAGAACCACAGAATCCCTCCAGAAGGTTTTTGTCAGAAGCTTAATTCCACTGAGTCAGAAAGAAAACAAACGGCACAATTGATGAGCGACGAGCTCACCTTGTCCACGCAGTCGTCGAAGAACGCCAGGCTGGCGTCTTTGTCGCTGACGAAGGAACACTCCTCGATGAAGCGGATGAACATCTGGGTCTTGGTCATCAGCGAGTAGAACTTCTGGTGAGAGCGGTCGCGGCTTTTCAAGAAGCCTGAGAAATAAATGTTAAAACGTCAGCTTCTAAATAAATGACCAAAGGTATATTAAAGATATCTTAATTGCTTAAAAAATGATCGACAGGAGTGTTTCACAGACTCCTTCTGAAGCCGTGGTGAAACAATCCATCATCCCACTAAAGGCTCCATGTACAATGTATACAACCTCCATTTGTCTGGTGCTGGATGATGCAGCAGCAGACAAACACAATGTTATTAGTATAATGGCCTTTTGGGGATGAATAGCTTCCTTGATGGAAGCTGAAAGCAGTTTAACTGACTAATAAGCCGCGGCTGCTGCTGCTGTGGGACTGGAAGCAGGATGGATGGACACTGGCTCACGGCACAGAGGTGGAAGCCAAACACTGAGAAACACTTCCTGCAGCTGATGAATATTTCACTCCTAAGCATAGAGTGTATATAAAGATGGACGACCCACTTCCCACCGCTTTACAGAAATAGAGCTAAGACATCCCAGACACAAACGCTACCATCTGTCTCAGCTGTCCGTCATGATGTCTCACCGCATTTTCATAGCATTTAATTAAGAGTTAAACTGTTTGTTTGTTTGTTTGTTTGTTTTTGTGCAGCTCCCATCCAAACTGGGATTAGACGGCACTAACCACTGCACCACCGCGCCGCCTGCTTCCCGTATACTTTGACTTCTGGGGCTCATATCCCCTGCACTAACATGGAGGAGGCGAGGGTTGTGATCTGTGATGCAACCATCTCCGCGGGGAGTCGATCGAAACACTTCACTATTTTTATTTACAGTCTATGATCCGGACACTGATCTGCAGCCCGGACCATTGAGTCGGACCATAACTGCTCTCAGCTCTCTGTCTTATTCAAAGACGGGACTCCAGACACGGCCGGACTCTCCCTGGATCTAATGAAGTTAAGGTGACGGACTGAAAGCTCTATAATTAGATAACGGAGGAAACTTCTATTTTGGGAGGCAGCAAAACGGCAACACGTTCTATATTTTATGCTGCTGTAGATCTGACATCCACCTGACGTAGAGGCTTTTACGTCTCTCCTGAGCCGGGTGGTTGTGTAACGTCCTGTTTGCTGTATCGTGTAACTCACTCCGGACACGACCTTGTCCCATCCTCGAGCGGCGCGGCCACGATTTTACGTGACGTGAACGCGCCCCGGACGCAGAGGCCGGACTCGAGCCTCCGGAGGCTTCATGGTCGCTGCGTTTGCAAACTGACAAAACAGCCTTGAACCCCCGACCCCGGCAAACGCTGCGTAAACAGTTCCTGTGTGTTTACTCCGAGGTGGGGATGGACACTTGTGAAAGCTCATGTTTTAAACAGCACCATCTGTTCTCCAGTCTGACCAGCTGGAGAGAGGAAGGTGCCACAGATGACACAGCATTCGTTTATATATTCATGGCCTCATTAGCTCTAATAATCCACTGTATCCACCTGTACAACCAGGACTCGAAGGGGGTTCACCGCCTCGACCGGAGACCGGAGAACGACCAATCAGTGGAGCAGACTAAACTTTTGGGGATTACATCAGTTCCCTGCTGGTCGATCAGGTCCTCAAACCAACACACTGGATCTAAAATACTCAGGATGTGATTGATCTGCTCCACACAAGCAGCTTAACCTTACAAATCAGTCCCTCAGATCAGACCTCAGATTATTTAAATGATAAGAGAAACAGCTCTGGGTCCCAAGAACCTTGAAAGAGACTGATCTGAGAAACTGACTGAGGATAACAACTAAATATAGCATTTTTCAAAGAGCTTAAGCAATAAAAAACATCTGAATCAGTCCAAACAGGTTTTCTCCAAAAGATTAAAGTTGATTGAAGAGGTTTGGATTTGAAAGGGAACTCTTCAACAGATGTTCAACCTGCTTTGTCCCGAGAGATCCCCGATCTGTTGTTGTTTCTGGTTAAACATGAACTTCCACAAGATAACGATCTGATCCATATAGAAGAAAACACAAATACAAGGTGGAGGAACTACAGCACATCGGGGAGGAGGAGGCGGCCACTGCCCAGATTAAAGCGACGCAGAGCATCAGAGACAATTTGCAGCTGAGGAGTCGCTGTGTTTCCAACTTCCAGCTTCAGTTTGTGATAAAAAACACAAACTTGTACATTCACAGAAAAACACTATATAACACACCCGTGGAAAGAAACTCTAAAAAACCTCACATGTCTTCTTTAGGTGAAGACTCATTATCTGTTCGTCTCAGGGCATCTTTCAAATCTTGCCAAAGCGATATGATTATATTCAGTTTGAACGATGACACACAAACGTTTCCCTGAGCTTCTGAAGCCAAATGAGTGAATTCCTCAACCACCACAGCATAAAACTCAAATCCACCCCGGCACAGATCAGCTCCATCGGTCTCAGGAGCGTGTGGTGGAGCAGCTGGCACCGCACATGTCAGATTACTGGTTTTAAAAACAGCAAAGCTTCAACCATCTGCAATCAATAAACACTTCGGTGGGAGCCATCATGCAGACTGTTTAGTTTCAGTGAGAAGAACAGGAACAGGACAGATGGGTTCATCCCTCCTGTTTCCTCCGAGTCTCCAGAATCCTGCACAGGGGAAGAGGTTTATACTTCTGAATACCTTGTAGGTCAAAGAGCGAGCTGGCGTCTGTGGCTTTCTCGGACGGCGCCTGGGTGATGGGTTGTAAGAAGGACCGGTAGCCCTTCAAGATGGCTGCCATGAAGCGCAGGAAGGCTTCCTGGATCTCCAGCTCCAGCGTGTTGAGGCTCTTCCCACAGCTCAGCTCCGATGAGTCGCTCATGCTCAGCTCCAGCAGCCCGTCGGGTCGCTGCTGACCTGAAATCAGAGAGAAGGTTCATTCAGTGTTTACTCAGTGCACATTAGCATCAACATAATCGTTCAATAGTCCCTTCAAACTGAGGTCGGTGCTGAAATGTGGCATCATTTGAATTTTGATGAAGTCATTACGATCGAAGTCTATTAGTGTGATGAGTGGATCCGTGACTGTGTCGTCTCACTCGCTGAACTGAAACACAACCGAGCGCTGGATATCACACACGATCTGTTCAGACTCATTCATATTATAAAGGTTTCCTGTTGAATATTGGAGGTAAACTCTGTTTTTTTTAATAACTTCTGAGTCTTTTTAACTGATCTCAGTTCAGCTTCACTCTTCAACTTGCTGGAAGCTGTGCCTCTCGGTCAGTTCTTCTCACAGGAGATGGAACCCACTCACCAGAGTTACACAGAACAGACGAAATGAGTCATCAAGCTCATTTTGAAGCTGGTGTTCTAAGGTGAAACATTACATAGTGTTGCTTTCAGTCTTGTTTGGTGAACGAGGATCAGGATTAAGTCATCAAACTTAATAAACTGGAGGTTCTGAAGGTCTACAAGGTGTAAATGTCTCAGATTTAACCTCTGGCTGACGTATCCATATTCAGCACTTGTTGCAGCGACCGGGAAGATTTTCACCTTCACTGAATCAGTAAATTGATTTATTCAATTTCTACCGCTCGTCAAGCAGCAGGTTTCGTGAGAGCTCGGAGAGAGAGCTGAGCGACCAGCAGGGGAAGTTGACAATAACACAATGAGCCCAGAGCTGGAGGCAGACGGATAATAGGGATATAAAGCTATGATGGGATTATTGCTGGTGTTCAGCTTCTGCTGATTGGATTGAATCCAGGACCAATTGGAAAGACAACAGAATCCCAAACTAATGATGATGAATGAAGTAGAACTCTGAGGAACTTAATTAGCCTCACATTCTCTTGTATTGATAACACAATGTGATTATACAGGCACAGAAGTCTTATACCCTGAACATGAACATTATTGTGTAAATACGTGTTTTTAAAATGGCGACTGACTCCTTCCTCATCTGTACACAACCCTTCAGACGACTACAACATGAAAAGCTGGTTCCCAGGTGTCCTACAGCATAAAGTAGAGCACGACTTCTGGTAGGCATTATTTTTGACTGATTCCACAGCAGCCAGCCACACAAAGCGTGTGTGTGTGGGTGTGTGGGTGGGGGTGTGAGCTGCTCCTGTGCAGACTGGTAAAAGGGATCCATTGCATCTCATCTGTGGGTTGAAGCTACCTGCACTCCGAGTCTGAGATGTTTTGATCAGTAAATGTGTGTTTTTACAGTGTAGAGATTTGTGTGTTCACTCATTTGTCACATTTCACCACCGATCAGATCTGGAGACAGAAGCCGGATGTTCAGAGCTGCTCGTGGTTTTTCTGGCCAGTGTGAAAGAACGAGGCTTTGACTCGATGTTCAGAAATCATTTCTTCAACCGAACACAGATTAAGACGAAAACCACAAATTTGAAACATTTCCTCAAATATTTTTCCAATTTACCAGACACGCAGGACTGACCGTGAAATGAAAACAACAAAAATCAAACAACTGGCACATTTGTGTGAAAACGTATTCCAGCAGGTCATTTATCAGCCCAGCACTCACCGTCGAGCAGCTGCTGGTAGAGATTGCTCAGCACATTCATCAGGTTTTTACAGGCTTTCTTTGGCAGGATCTTCCATGTGAGCGCTCGCTTATCTTCATTGCTGAAAAAAGCAGAGGCAGACACTGAGATGCTGGGCGGCTGAGAAGCTGAGAGGCCTAAACCAACACGGACAGTGGTCTGACTGGTGCAGACCACCCTAACGCTGTCTGGCTGCTAATGAGGCCAAAGAATGATGTGAACCATCGCTGGCCTCACCTGACATACCAGAAAAGTACATGAGCTTCAAATTAAAACAAGTCTGACACTGTGAAAATAAGAATTTCCTCCAGCTCCAGGAAATTGGCGTGACCTCTAAACTTAGAACTCGGGACCAGGCACGAATGTGGTCTGGAAAAAAATATGTTAAAGGAAACAATGTTGATCTTAAAGCTGGAAGTGCTGAATGTTATATGTGCGGCTCGCTGCCCTAAAGTTCAACCCTTCAAACAGCAAGTTCAGGCTTCATCATGGAGACAGATCATGTTTTCAAAATAAGTTAATGTCATAGATCTCACACGAGTAGTTTCTCTGAATAACTACAGCGATGGGAGGGTTTGTGTGATGCTCACTGGAAGATGGTGTTTGTGTCCAGGTCCACGCAGCTCACATCTGGCGGGGGGTCATAGAGATCGAAGTAGCGAGAGTCCACTCCCACGATGAAAGGACAGGGGGCGCTCAGCACGTCGGCCAGCGCCAGGGGACACAGAGGGATGTAGGGACACGGCCAGTGGAACGGGAAGATCATCTGAGGAGCAGGAGCGAGAGGAGAGCGTGAGGCCTTCACTGACCTGAGGCGGTGGAGGTGAGACCAGCTCCTGGTTTAAAGCAGTAACTTACAGACACCAGTGCTTCGGTGACACTGGTCAGCACGGCTGGTCGGAGCGAGTGCACCAGGATCTTGTGTTCGGTGACGGCGAACACCAGCAGGGTGATGGCGTTCTCTGGTCCGAGGTTTTGGAGCAGCGTGGAAAATCTGCCACCGCTGAAAAGATAAAAGTAATTAATTGAACTATTGTCTTCTAGAAACAACTGAAACAGGCCCTACAACCTTTTCTGACCTCACAACACCAGCAAGCTCATGGCTGTGTGAATGTTAGATTCATATTCTTGGGTATGAATACAGTTTGATAATATTTAAACAATAGAAATGCAGAATCAAAGACAAATCTACTGCTAAATTCTAAAAACAAGTCTTACAAATCTCATGAAAACCTCAGAATTTTGAGAAATATTGCAAATGAAATGTGTTTGTTGAGCACATACACTGCATCCATGTGTCATGTGAGGCATATCAGTGGCTGATGCGTGTGAACTCTCACCTGAGCGGTAAAGGAGAAGATACTGGCTGGCTCAGCATCAGGCTGTCATGAGGGGAAAGCTGTGGAAGAGCTGGAAAGTGAGATAAAAACCAACCAGGCAAAGAAAAAGACACCTACACTGAATAATTCAAATATTCAACTGTAGCGGAGGATCTAAATTTTGCCTCTCCTGCAGCCCTCAGGCAATCCAGACACCTTAAGAGAACCACACGCATCACAATGCAGACGATGACACTTTATCTGTGCACTATTTTTACAAAGACAAACAACAAATACCTTGTGAGTCAACTTACCTGCACCAGGATGCGAGGCCTCTGAGACGAGGGGAAGGGAACTTTGTGCATGAAATGCGAGATGTGCCTGAGAGGGAGAAGAACAGGGAGGAGGTGAGGCCAGAAATAACTTCAGTGGGCGACCAAGTCATCCATCAGCTAGCCCCTCGCAGATGGGCACGAGTGAGGAGCAGCAGTGAAACACAGGAGGCTTGAATCTTCTGAAACATATTACCTGACCACGATAACGTCAAGTGAATATCCTGGTTTCCACAACTTCACCCCGGTAGGGAGAACAGCTGTGGGTCTGTTATTTATGGACCTACTTTTTATTATTTACTTTTTGTTTGGTTTCCCCAAATGTAGAGAAACACAGAAAGAGTTAATTATATAATGTAAAATTTTGAGTTTAACCATCTGCCCCCCCCTTACCCTAACCCACATAGTATACTCTTATATGCGGGAATGTTATATTTCTGTCAACTTTATGTCAAAATGGTGGAGGAGAGACTTTACGAGTTGGTAAGAGACTATATGTGGTTCCTTCACAGCTTCCTCCACCGTCAACACGTTCTCTGCTGTCAGAAACTCTCGACCCTTCATTGCCCTCTAGTGGATATGGATATATGGCTAACAAACACAGCACAGTGAAGGACGCATGAGAGTATGTGTTGGCAGCGACGGTTGCATCGTTTGAGACGGACGCACAAACAGAATATGTTTGATGTGTTTGAACCTGAGAGATGACTCACTTCTCGATGGGCAGGGCATGAGGGCCGGAGATGGAGTAGCGGTACAGGAATGTGAGGAACTTGCGAAAAGCGTCAAAGAAGGGCCAGTGAGAGAGCAGGCAGATGCACAGGGTCATCCATCAGCTCGCCCCTCGCAGATGGGCACGAGTGAGGAGCAGCAGTGAAACACAGGAGGCTTGAATCTTCTGAAACACATCACCTGACCAGGATAACGTCAAGTGAATATCCTGGTTTACACAACTTCACCCCGGTAGGGAGAACAGCTGTGGGTCACGGATCTGTTATTTATGGACCTACTATTTATTATTTACTTTTTGTTTGGTTTCCCAAAATGTAGAGAAACACAGAAATAGTTAATTATATAAAATTAAAATTTTGAGTTTAGCCATCTACCCACCCCCCTTACCCTAACCCATATAGTATACTCCTATATGCGGGAATGTTATATTTCTGTCAACCTTAAATACTACAGACTTATTTATGGTCCACGTTGATTACGAACACGTAAACATAATTTCGTCCATATGTGTGCGTTTCGTCTGAAAGATGACAGATACAGACCAAACAGAGCGGTACTACTGGAAATCGTGGGGAGCAGGGAGGGGGGGCAGCATAGCCAAGTAGTTCAAGTGAAATGAAGACAGGACACGAGGAAGAAATGTCAAAATGGTGGAGGAGAGACTTTACGAGTTGGTAAGAGACTATATGTGGTTCCTTCACAGCTTCCTCCACCGTCAACACGTTCTCTGCTGTCAGAAACTCTCGACCCTTCATTGCCCTCTAGTGGATATGGATATATGGCTAACAAACACAGCACAGTGAAGGACGCATGAGAGTATGTGTTGGCAGCGACGGTTGCATCGTTTGAGACGGACGCACAAACAGAATATGTTTGATGTGTTTGAACCTGAGAGATGACTCACTTCTCGATGGGCAGGGCATGAGGGCCGGAGATGGAGTAGCGGTACAGGAATGTGAGGAACTTGCGAAAAGCGTCAAAGAAGGGCCAGTGAGAGAGCAGGCAGATGCACTTGTTGGTGTGCACCAGGCGGGGGTCGGTGGTGTGGCTGCTGGTTGAAGCCGCGGGGTTCGGGGAGGCGGAGGAGGGCTCGGGTGGATCCAGGCTCAGGAGGCCGAGCTGGGAGAGCTGCTGATCGGACAGGCACTCCTCTGGGAAGGGCTCGTAGAACTGGATGGCAGCACCGTACACCTGGAGCAGGAGACACGTCGGTTACACAACTCGTAAAACACCACACTGCATTGCTCTGTTGTTGTGTTTCTGATGTGACACATGCTTTTAAAAAAGGTCAAACTGGCGAAGCATCTCTGTCGACCTGGGGGAGAAAGGTTCAGGTCGGAGGTCACATCAGGTCTGTTTGACTGCACCCCCGACTGCATCTGTTTCATCTCAGAGCTGCTAGTAACCCATGAATCTCAGTAGAGCGCACATCTGCACCGAGGCCCGACAGTAAACTCAATTAAGCAGCACCAAACTTATCCCCTTGAAATCGCTAGAAATGTTGAAAACCTCCTATCTAAAAAAAAAATGTTTTCCTCCGTCCACCAAGTTTCCTGGAAATCTGTTCAGTGTAATGCTGACAACAAACAAACAACCGGGGGTGAAAACATAACCTCGTTGACAGAGGTTATTTATTTGCCAAATAAATCATTATCAACTTATTAATTTTGACATAATAAAATGTCACAACATTTGAGCAAAGATGCCAGAGAATTCCTCGAAGCTGATGTCTTAGAATTCTTGACTAACGACTCAAAACCCAAAGATATTTAATTTAAAATGATACAACACAACGAAAAGAAGGACATTTTTTGCACCGAGCAGCTGCAAGAGGCAAATGTTCTGTATTTTTAATTGAATTATATAATCAATCATCAAAACAGCTGCCAGTTACACACGGTGTCAATTAATAAACACAAAGCCTCTTAACCACATTTACTTCATGGGAGACTTATTGACACATAACCTCACCCATCACAAATAAACACAATAGAAATAGAGAAAGTGTAGAGCTCTGGTGTTTCACCTTTATTCTACATCGATACCGTGAGTTCCAAACCAGCAGCAGTGAGCTGAGCCAGTATCAACATCAGGTCAAATAAACCCCTCTGATTCCTGGAAACGTGAAACTTTACTGATTCACGATCAAATCACAAAAACAAACTAATCCGAAACATGAAAACACATCAATGTGATAAGAACTACTTAAAAAAAGACAAAGTAATAGAAAACATGTATTTCACGATTTCTTTGACTTTCTAATTTGTGCCATGTCCCATCCACTAACTTGGAGGAGGCAGGGTTTTATGACCTTTACTGAAGCCAGCCACCAGGGAGCGAGCCAGGTGATCTGGCCTCACTTTAAGGGGGTGTCATGTCATCCATCTTTATTTAGAGTCTACGCGGCAGCTGTAAGAACAAAATTCTATCCAGAGCCAGTGTTTTTAAGTTTCTTAAAACTGGGATAACAATGTTATTCAACCCACCGAACTGGGATATGATGTATAAAGGAGGAAGTACATGTCAGAGTAGAGATGGGAAATTAATTATAAATGTGGCGTCTCTCATGTCGGTTAATTCAGTGAACAAACTTTCCCCAATTCACAAACTGACTTCTCCAGAAATAACTAACAACCCTTTTTCAGTTTCTATCTGTTTCTTCTTCAGCCAATAAGCGCCTGCTATAAAAAAAACAAAACAAAGCCTGGATGTGGAGATGCAAGGTTTTTTCTACAGACAAAAGCGACATGCATGCCTGACCCACTTTCCCTCGTGGCATCCAGAGCTTTGTGGTTTTCCCGTTCCACACTGTGGTCGTGTCAGCTGCTCAGACGGCAGTTACAGTCGCTTGATGAGGTCTAACGGTCACTGCCAGCCTCTCATAGCTGCTGCTGCTGCTACAGAGGTGTGTGTTCGAGGTGTAGCTGTGAGAGACGGACAGAAAGCAGAACAGAGATCCTCCTCCGTCTTACCTTCTCTCCAGAGGCTCCTGTGAGGACGAAGGTGGAGAACACAGGGAGGGAGTATTTGGTTTTTGCCGGCCAACACTCGATCGTGGCGCCCATGGGAAGGCAGAAGAGAGGGACCGACTCCGGCAGCGGGAAGGACTCATAGTCCTCCTCTGGATATCTGCTGAATAAACCTAGAAGGAAATAAAAAAAAATAAACAAACCCGCTCAATTAAGGGAGATGCTAAGTGCAGCCCCCCCCCCCCCCGTGATTACCAATTAACAGCTAATCCAGATTCAGAACTGTCTTCCTAACGAGCTCAGAATGAAACAAAACCAGTTGGGTTTATCTAAGTCACAACGATTCTGTGTGACTTCATCGACTCAGCGTTTCAATAATAAGGAACCAGTCGGTAATGAGGCCTTTAGGTGATTAGTCACTGTCACTGGACACAAACAACAAACAATGAAGTTGAGATTTTAAACTTTACCTGTTCACTTCTATTTAGGTGTATGTGCAGTGGGAACTTGACTTTGATAATAATAGAATAATTATTCATGTTGTTCGTTGCTATATTCTAGACCCGTGGTGGAAATAAACAGAACCTGCTGTGTCATGTAGTCAGCAACTCAAGTTATAGCTTTTTTCGAGGGGGATAAGAACACTCTTGAGTAAATAGTATAATCCACAATCTGTGTACACACACACACACACACACACACACACACACACACACACACACACACACACACACACACACACACACACACACACACACACACACACACACACACACACACACACACACCAATGACTGTGCAATATTCAAAAGTATTCAGGTCTCACTCTTGTTGCATATTAGATATTTATTTATACCACATAAACTTCAGAGTGAGTGTAAACTGATGTGATTTCAGTCTCAAGAGGTTTCTGTGCACTTTAGTTTCTTTCTTCTCCTTTTTCTACAAAAACCAGGGATTCATCCACAAAAAGCAGCTTCACTGGTTCTGATCAAACTCCTGCCTCCGTCCAGAGACAAAGACAGATGTGGCAAAACACATCTGTTTCCAAAACTTAACAGCATTCTGCATGTTTCCTGGGCAGGAATTATTGAAAACAAACAACATTTCTCTGACCTGACTCATCCAAAGCATTAGAGAGAAACAGATAGAATCTCTCCATTCACAGTCTGCTGCTTATTCAACACGTTGACGACAAAAAGCGAATCTGAGTCGAATGCAGCCGCTGAGCCGACGTGCCATCACACAGTCGACTGTCAACGTGTCTCTGGCACCGAAAAGCCAAATGGATTTAATGTGGAATAATCCTTCATAGATACGGCAACCATTTAAACCCTTTAAAGAGGAAAAATAAAAAGGCGTGCAGAGGCTTATCTCATTATTCCAAATCTGAGGCTTCAACAAGCTTCAACAAGCCTGAACATGTGAGCACAGCTGCAGCAGCCGCCCCTCCTCTAGAGACGGTTCTGACACACAAGGCTTGATGCCATTCACACTTATCTCTTCAAATACATTTTGGATGGAAAGTAATTATAGAACTTCACGTTACTTGATATCTTGAGTCACCAGGAACATGAGGAAAACATTAGTATTTGGATCTGTGTGCACCCGGAGTTGAGGGATTTACCTGCTTTGTAGGCGATCATGTTGGTTTTGGCCACAGACTTCTTGTAACACAGGTAAACAGACGAGCCCCACTAACAAACAAGAAGAGCAGAAAGGAGAAAGTTATCGTAAAACGAAGACCCCATGAAGAGTCGCTGCAATGATTTTAAAACATCCACAATGTTTTACTGTCCTCTGACACCAAATCCTCCCAGTCAGTGAACTCTGTGAGAAGGTTGTGTTACTGCGTGATGTGACTCTGCTGCTGCAGGATTACACTGAACCTCTGCAGCATCAGACTCAATGGTCATTTGGGTGGAGCTCTACTGATGATAAACAAAAATCATCGAACTACTTCTAATGTCTCTTTTATGACATGATAACATAATGGAAATCGTTTTGTGTAGCAGTGGTAACAGGTTTCCTATAGATCCGCGTCTCTCTCACCATGCTGCTGTTGAGGTTCTTCTCCACCTTACAGAAGGTGTGCGGCGGTGACTCCCCCTTGCTCGGCACGATGATGCAGATGTCTGTGACGGCCAGGGCGGCGTGCGGCTGACTCTCCGGCGCCCGGCGGTACGTGACGTAGATGCGCTGAGAGGAGTTGCCGCTGATGTTGGCCGGCCGGCCGGAGGGCGTGGTCTGGATGAGGTGGCAGCCCTGCTTCAGGCGCTCCTTCCACTCGAAAAGCACACTGGGGAGAGGAGGCAGGAGTCAGCCAGAGATCGAGTCGTTCTCAGTGTGATCACTTTGTGTAACTAATGAACACAATGTGCAGTCGTGATCTCACTGGGCCAATTAGGTGGAGCCCTGGATTTCATTGTAACTTGAGGCATTTATCCCAGTTTTTAACAGAAAAGAGCTGATTCAGCCAAATGTCTGCTTTGAACCTCATGACCTGAAAAGCAACATTTCATGAAATGTGGGATTCTTTAAAAACGCTGCAGCATCCCTTTCTTTTAAAATACAATACTTCAAACTTGAGAACATTTAGATCTACATTCACAATTAGTATCATGCTCGATCGAGTTTAGATTACAACTAATTTACCTTCACCGAGGAGGTTCTGTTTCAGTTCTGTGTTGTTGAGCAGGATTACACAAAACTACAGGACTGATTCACACAAAACGTTCTGGAAGGATGCGTCAGGAAAGAACCCATCGAACTTTGGTGAGGATCCAGAATCTTGTTTCACTTCCTCGGCAGCGTTTCAACCAGGATTCATATCATGTACAGTGGGAGCAGGGTTGCAACTGAACATGCATGGTTGTGCTCAGGGAGAGAGAGCTGCTGCATTTGGTGCCACTTTTCGTGTACGTGCACAACTGCAGCTGAAACTACCACAACTGACTGTGTGCGACAACAACTTTCTGGACGATAGCGTGAGTGATCACACAGCTACACAAATGCATCAACGGAGCAAAACACCAAGTTAAAGATCTCCTGTGTGATTATTGAGAAACTGTTTCGGTTCATTATGAAACTGTCTAGATATTTAATGGGAAATGCTCCTTTGAAATGGTGAGATGGGGATTTAGCCTTAGCGCTGGTTTGTGCTCTCAGAGCCTCCTTCTTGTTTACAACTATAATAGATATTGTTGTGTTTAAGAAGTGTTTTCATAACAAAGAAAACAATTAGTTGCCGTTAGATAAATAGCATGGCCTCGTGACATTGAATAAATAATCACAATAAACCCAGAAAATACTGATTGTTAAAAGATTAGAATAAATACCTTATTAGTCGCTAGTGCTTAAATAAATCAGATGCTATTTGCTGTGTGGGACCGTGCAGTGAAAACATATTAACCCAGGACAATTAGACACAAGGGGACACTCGCACAAAGCACTTAGAGGACAAGTACTCAGAGGCATAATCGCAGCAGTCATTTTAAAAACCCCTCTCTGTGCTTCCACTACGCACTTTTCATCCATTACGATTTCAAGTGGATCCTCGACAGGCATTTTGTGGCTGAAAAGAGAACACAGATTCAAAGTGGTCCAATGTGGGATCGTCTGTTTTTCCATTTCGGCGCGGGGGGCGATGGTGCTTCGCTCATGACAGGACCGAACACTGAGACTGTCCCTGCTGCTACAACCAGGCGGGGGGGGGGGCAGGGGGGTGTCCATCCAGACTCTGAGCATGGAGGTTGACTTATCGGTCGGTGACAAATCAAAGTGTGTAGAACTGGTTTTTATGTTTTGTAAATTAGACGTCTCTCTGACCAGCTGTAGATGTGGAAGCAGGTCACAGTTTTTTAAAAGTTAACTTCAGGGAGTAAGAGCAGATGTTCTATTTCACATAGGTAATTTTGATATCTAATGTGTTCGGCTCCTATAAGATGTTTCAGCATTAGCTTCTATTAATCTCTCCTTAAGACACATTTATATTAGTTTCTCACTTTAATAACCTCCTCAGGACTCGGTGTCTGAACCCACCTTGAGGTTTTTACCTTGGCTCTGATCTTCTTGGCTATTTTCATCATCATCTCTGCTTAGGAAGTTAAAGTTCCATTTGCTGTTTTTTTCAATACGCAGGAAACTAGTGAACAGATTTTTACTGAAACTTGGCGAAAGGAAGAACCCATTAAGTTTTTGAAGTGGATTCAATTAAGGGGGCGGATTTTTATTATCACTTTCTTTAACATTATGGGACTTTCTTTCACGAAATTCTCAGCGAACAATAATCCGAGAAGTGTAGTTTGATTAAATCTATGAACGGGTGAAGTTTGGTGCAGATCCAGACGATGATCAATAAAGTATTTTAGAAGCGTGATCTTTCAAAAAAGGACTAAAAACCTTCAACAACTACCAAAGTGGAGCTGAGACGATGAAGATTGAGAATTTCTGTCCATGTTATGGTTTTGATCTCAATCATTGTAAATGCAATATGGTGATTAATCTGTTTAGGTGGAGGAATGAGCTCCTCTTTCCTCTTGTGCTTTCAATTCTACAATTTTATCTTGTAAAGCACTTTGTATCTGTGAAAGGTGCAAACATATATTAACTTTACGGTTAATAAAGTTGTATTATTGACGGCTCTGCAATTTACTGATTGAAACGCTGGAGGTGCCAGTGCTGAATTAAGCCAACTTGATATCAATATGACCGCTGTCCACAGATAAAACTACTTTTCCATCCTGCAGCAA
Organism: Platichthys stellatus; assembly: GCA_016801935.1. Lineage (NCBI taxonomy): Eukaryota > Metazoa > Chordata > Actinopteri > Pleuronectiformes > Pleuronectidae > Platichthys > Platichthys stellatus. The sequence continues at coordinate 704,308 of CM028859.1, forward strand.
AATTCTGAATCTTATTCACATCCTGGCAATGAGTCAAAATGGACATCATCATTGGCTACACTTGCACAAACACACACACACACATACAGAGACACACACCTCAGCTTCCCATTAGTCCTGTCAGACTCTGGGCAGTGCAGCCCCTCAGGACGGTATCAGCACACAAAGCTGCTGATCCTGTCCTGAGCACAGCGCCGGTGTCAGTGCCTGATAACGCTGCACTCTGTGGTGTCAGAGGTCCGTGTTCGCCTCCTTAGCTTTGTCACCACCTGCCTCAGCCGGGCTGAAGTGTGAGAGGACTGAACAAACAGCAGCCAGTTCACACACTTCAGGATATGCTGCTGAGGACGGCACCTGCCACGGCGATTCATGCTTTCCCTCTTTTTAGAGCAAACTCATGCAAGTGACTTGCAGACTGAAACCTGCTGCACTGGAGGAATTGTCACACGGAGCAAAGCACTTCCTAAAGTGTCTGTGTATGTAAACTCGGACTTCATTAGTTTTTAATGAGAGTTGAAACGATTTGTCAATCAACTAGTTGGTAAAAGAAATTTGATAATTAAATAATTCTTCAAAGAATAAACTGTTTCTTTATTTCCTCCCTCAAATTTATGATGAATTTCCTCCGTATCATCCTCCCATGTGACAGTTAATAGAAAATCTTCTGGTTTTGCACTATCAGATCGAACTTTGCATTTTCAAGATGTCACCTTGAGCGTAACAAAACTGTAAAGATGGAAAAGAAAGAAAAACAGGCGCATGTTGACCTCATCCCACCCATCAACCCTGATCAATGGAGATACAAAGCTTATATCAGAGTGGATTCAAACAGAGCCTCTGAACCATCTCCTGAAAACCTCAGAAAATCCTCAGCTCTAGGACTTACCCCAGGTCAGTGAGTGGCGGCTTGTCACGACCTCTCCTGTAGCAGATGAAGATCTGCGGCGCCATGAGGCCGCCGTTGTTCAGGTCGGCTGAATGGCCGCCGGGCGTGGTCTCGATGCAGGTGAACCCCGGCGGCACCTCCTCGCCCATGGAGCGGATGACCAGGGCCACGTCGGTGACGGGCGCTTTGGGCTTGGCCGTCTTGTGGCAGACATCGTCAAAGTGGATCTCCTGGTCCAACGGCTTGGACGAGTCCGTCAGACCGGCCACCACGAAGTAGTCGGCTACACGAGGGCCTTTGTCCTCCATCATCTCCCATCCCCGCCAACTG
>CM028859.1:705577-721676 GCA_016801935.1 Platichthys stellatus
GAGGGAGAGAGGGAGACACAGAGAGGGAGAGAGAGAAAGCAAGGGGAGATTAATTTTCATTTCGGTAGCAGGTAGAGACTGTTCTTACGTCCTTGCTGCGGCTGTACAATAAAAATACAGGCATTCATAAATCTTTGTGAGGGGAGTTGTGTGGAAGGGCAAATAAAAAGAGAGGAGGAGGAGGAGAAGGAGGAGGAGGAGGAGGAGGAGGAGGAGGAGAGCAGCCTCGTTCAGGTGGGAAACAGCCATTTACAGTTCAGGCTCACGGTCTCTCACCATATTGACTTTTGTTCACACAACCAGCTGAAGGTTCAGTGTCCCGGCTCAAGGACACTGACCGAACACGGAGCTGTGAGGAGGACGGGACACTGCCGGGGTTTCTAACCTTTCCTCTGCTCCTGAAAAGTGGAACAGTAAAAGTCCGGCTGGCTGCACAGACCTGAGCGTGCACTTTAGAGAGAGCAGTGAGCAGTGAGGTGTTTCTTCACACTTGACTTTCTGCCTCAATTACAGACCCGGTCCCGTATAAAACCTGCTGATAAGGAGCCTCATGATACCACTGAGTCTATTAAGTGCAGTGATAAAAAGCCAAACACTCGTTTTCCTGAGAAGGGCAAGTCCTGACTTTACAACATCGCCCGGAGTTCCTGAGGCAGCACAGGCTGAGAAGAACGGATCACACAATAGAAACACCATGAGATGTCACTTTGAGTATAAAAACACATTTTCTGATGCCCTCAGTTCAATCTGCACCAAATCAAAGGCTGCTTTGAGCGGGAGGTCATCACAAAACTACAGCTCTTAAGCAATCACCACGAAAACAGCACAGATACAAGTTACAGCTGTGATCATTTCAGTCAGGGTGAATCTCCAAACAGCACAAGTGCATTTCTCTTCTTCAGAAACTCAACAAACGCTCTCTGAGAAGCAGTGAATCTTCAAAGTTCAATGTTTCTTTGATTCAGAGCAGCACTCAGCCACTACCTGTCTGCTGTGTGAGGTTCACAAAGCCATGTCAGGAGAACAGGGGCATTGGGTCCACTAAAGTCCAGAGACACTACATGGATTTTGGGGCCAGAGACCCGACTGAAAAAAAAATCAATGGCGTGAGCAGAAATCCAGAAACAGCTGCTGCTGGAGGCTCGGCCAAACATGTGTTAAATTTGTGTTCTTTCTTTTTTTGCCTCCTTGATTTGCTTTTTAGGGGAATTAGGTTCTGCTGTGAGGGGATTTGACTGAAGTGGGAGATGATAAACATACATTTGCATTAATTACCAAAATACTCCATTTGGATCTAGGGCTGTGTGAGATAATAACATAATTCCCTTTATTTTATTGTGCTGTAAATCCCACAATTTGAAGACACGTTCTACATTTGAAGGGAACTTTGTGTTCTGTCACACAACAGATACAATGTGAAGGCAACATACGAGGACCCAGAGGGATGTGGTTTGGTCTCATATAGACAGAACCGGTACCTTCAAAATGACACCAAAGACCTTTTACCACCAAACCAGACTCATGTCAAACAGTCGGAGAGAATCAACAAACGAGAGCCGGAGGTCCACAGCTGAGTGTGTGTCTCGTGTGTGAATGAGACAAAGTGCTCTGAGTGGTCGACAGACATGAAAACAACAATATCAATCCAGCTAATCTAGTAATTAAAATCTATCCCAGACTCAGACAACGTAAATGCAAAAGAATCTTGGAGATGGAAGCAGGAAAAAGCTGCAGATATTTAAATATGCAAAGACGAGATTGAGAAATGTGAAATTTGAGTTTGCCTATATCACACAGGCCTGTAAGGACCATTACATTGCATATTCTATACTATGTATAATAATATAGACTTTACCACTTCAAGAACTATGCTTGATTTATTACTGATCCAAATACAAGCACGGAAAGATAAAAAAACTAAATCAGTTCCCCAGATCATCTCCAGAGACCCATGAGGACACATACTGTAAGTACATGTGAGAACTCAGAGAACAAGTAAAAATAGTTCTCCTTGTTACTGCAGCCGCTTTTCACCCAATTAGTTTTCAGCCTGCAGATATTATTGTCTTGAGCCTTGCTGCTAAAGAGAAGCTAAAACATATTCCCGACAAAGCAGATCAACATTTTGCACAATAGTCTGACAAAACACCAAAAATATGTTTCTGAAAGGATCAGCAGCATCTTTAATGTCACACGTTCAAAATGATCCATGTCTCCAAAAAGTTCTGGGGCATTTAAACAGGTAAAAAAGGTAAAACCCACCAACCTGCTCCAGTACCTGGAAGTAAAAATTATAAAACATTACTAACACAGGCTAAATGTCAATTATAGAGTGTTTTCATATTTGAGTCTCAGTCGTCCTCAGTGACCAGATTCATCACTCACTCCCACAACAATCGAACCTCGACAACACCACTGTGTCTCTGTGGGTTCAAATGAAACTCGCCCCCCCCTCTTCCAGTGTTTTTGCTCTTGGTCAAAAAACAAAATAAAAAAAGGACAAAGCACTGAGTTTACGGCTGCTGAAATCAGGAGGAGTGAGAAATGTGTTCAGATTGGATGGAAGGAACAGAAAACAATTCAAACACGTCTCGGGGTTTTCACATATAAATGGGTTTTTGCAGGGACGGCACAGTCCTATCACCATGAACACATGTTGTAATCCAGTGGTGTCAGCCCAGTTTGCTTCAGAGTAATTCGACCGGACCCGGCCTGATTCCAGCCTGTGCAGTCAGAGGGTGTGGGAGGAGAGTGCAATTAGCAGGGTGTGTAGACGTGGTGAAAGAAGCTGCCAACTCCAGTTTGTGTGATGCTATGTGAGCAAGACTCCAGCAACATAAATCAGTTAGTACCCAGCTCCCCACCAGAGACCAAGAGAAGTCGAGAGGAGGACAAAGAGACAGAAGATTTGACTTGTGCCAGTGAAAATCCTCCGTCTGCAAGCTGGGCCTCGTCTGGTGTTTGATGCTTGAACTCAAACATTGATTTACTTCCTTCTTGACTCGTCTTTACCGTCAATTTAACTAAATTTACGTTATGCTGCATCGAAGAAGACTAGAAACTAGAGATTGAGGTGATAAACTCCTCAAGAAAATGTTTTCTATACCAGCTGACTCATCAGCCGCTGACTGGTAACAATCAGTACTATGAACCTGTAACTAACGTCAATGTGTCCCTGAGATAATATGGATTCAGTAAAAAATAGACAGTGTTTTCGATATATTATTATATATATTAATGTCCAAGTGAACGTGACGGACTTGGTTTCAGGGGACTGTTGGGCCTTGGTGGAGGAATACGCTTTAATCATAAAGATGAGACTGTGCAGCAGATGAAGCTGATCCCATTAGTTTCTCCATTTTCACCCACAACAAGCCCAGTTGGTCAGTGAGAGGTTCTGTCCACCAGCAGCTGTTTCAGACACAATGTTCGGTGGAGAAAATGGTTTGATTACTGGATCTCACTAACGCCGGGTGTGTATTGGTACAATGAAATGATCTCTGCAGGGGGAGAGACCCAGCTCACATCCGAACAAAGAGCAGATTGTGTTTCTCTCCGTGGTTGTCGTGTCCAGCTCCCGACAGATGGTGAGAGAAACGCCGGTTCGATGTGTCCTGGCGCTGACACTCGTATTACAGCTCATCTCACCTCATCACTGCCTCGCTGTGAGGAGCTGATGAGGAGAGAGTCACAGCACACTGAGCTGATTCTCTGTGCCAAGTGGTGTGTGGTCGGCCGTGATAAAACCGGAGGAGAGAGGCGGGCCGAGGACTCGGGTCCTTACACTGTCCTCATCCAGCATCGAGACATTCAGACCTGGAATGATTCAAATCCACGTTTTACTGTGATTATCAGCTGGAGAGTAACAGGTCAAACTAAGAGTGACCACAGCAGCTCTGGAGACCAAACATCTGCACAGCATCCGGAGTGCAAGACCGAACCCTGGGTCCCTCGGACACTCACATTACAACACACTGGTGTAACACCCAGAGGACAGGATGAAGAACACGTGTTCACTTCTCTTTCAGATATATTTACAAGGGAATTGACTTGTCGGCCATCATGCAAGAGGAACCTCAGCTCGTCAAATGCTTCACATCTTCTAATTTAAACTCGGAGGCACCGAGGGACAAGAGAAACTACAGCCTGAGTGAAAAAGGAACTGAAATGTTGGGGAAGCCCAACACACACATTCCTATTGCACCTTCAGGTCTGCTCATTACACTGTGGGCCATTAAAAAAGCCTGCATGTGAGCATGAATCTGGACAAACTGACAGACAGTGAGTGTGTTTGTGTGTGTCAGAGAGAGACAGAGACAGAGAGATAGGGAGAGAGAGAGAGAGAGAGAGAGAGAGAGATTACTGTGTTTGCAGCACAACGTCCTGAGGTTTATTCTCACACACAATGAATGGCAGAAAATAACCTGGTCAACACGTTAGGTTTTGTCACCACACAAAAAAACACAAAGCAAATCTAAGTTATGTGTTTATATATCACACGTTTCCTGCTGTGTTCTGGAGATAAACTCTGGTTCTTAATAAGTTCTGAGTCTTTTGAACTGGTCAACGATTCAGCTTCACTGGACCTGATTCTGACAGATGAAGCTGTGACTATCAGTCAGTTCCACACGTCTCACAGGAGATCGTACCACTCACCAACGTAACACAGAACAAATTCACACAATGCATAAAAGTCAGTGAACCATCAGAATAATTGGAATCAGCTAACTTCAGGTTAAAGTTGTGTAAAAGTTGTAAAAATGCTTAGTTGCTTTAAAAGGGAGTTTTCTCCCTATCCAGGTCAATGCTCATCACAAACTGTAATACTGGATGGTCTCAACCTTATTATGTAAAGTGCCTTGAGAGTTTATCTGTCGTGATTTTACACTACACAAATGAAACGTAATTGAATCAACTACATTAGAATCCTATGTAATGTGTAATGAAGATGAGGGCTGGACGTACGCTGGGTGTCGACCAGCGGAGCAGCTATCGAGTTTCTAGTAAATCAGTGCAGCTATTTTGACCCGGGGGGGATTTTGCACGAGAATCAAAAGACAAACACAGACTTGGGTTTTGTTTCAGGAGACACAGTGAACACAGTTAACGCCTCAGTGCAAAAATGTCCTCAGGTAAAAGACGCTGACCCAATTCACTCGTGTGGACGGATGTTAAACTGTTCTGTGACGGGAGGCGACACCGAGCCAATCAGCCAACGAATGACAACATGGAAATGTCCTGGTCATGTTCTCAGCCTGCTAAAAATACTGTGCAAACCAAACGTTATACAAGGTTTACACACACACACATACACTATCTATATATATGTACACACACACACACTGGATAAGTGGGACAAGCCTGGACTCCCACTGACATCAAACCGCCTCTGTTGTTTTCTATATGCTCCCACAGACTGGCCTATATTTCCAGAATAGAAAAAAACAATGTTGCCTAGTTCACAGGTGACAATGAAAAATGAATTCTAGATTTCACTAATGCATCAGAGAATCTTCTCGTGATTGCAAGGATCTATGGGTTACTCAACAAAAGCTGCTGCGCACATTTTCTGGAACTTTTCCTGCAAACCCCAAGTGAAATGTCCCAAATCTGTCTGAGTGAGCCCACAGCGAGCAGGTGGGCTTATTCCAACGTTCCTATCACACGACAGACAAGAAGATGTCAATTTGGAAAGACAACAGAATTGAAGAGCTTGTGGTGATAGGAGCGTTCAACATCATCTCCGGCCTCAGCTGCATCAGCCCTCACCTGGATGTTCTGGAAATGTCCCAGCTTCATATGTGAAGGCAAACAAATGTCCAGACACCAAGTTCATGTGTGAAAATAGCTAAAAAGGCCGTCCTCGACTTTGCTGCAATGGAAGAACGATGGAATCTAGACAGAGAAAAATGCACCTCCAGATTTATGCATTTAGCAAAGCCTTGCAGATTTAAGTACTGAGGAGCTGTAACAGTGTGTTACACCCATCTAGTACTTATTCAGTCCATGGATTTTCATGCACAGAGCATCACTCACTCCGTGACACCGTGCCTGACTCACAAGAATAAAAGTCAGCACCACAGCTTAAGTGGTCTAATCCAAATATCTTAATTTGCTGGCTGCCCTACTTCTCCTCTGGCAGACGGACCTGGAAGGAAAAACCCTCGATTTGATTTTGAGGTAAACGCCCAGAGAGAAGTCGCCACTGATTCCTCCCGGGATAAAAGAAAGGAACTTTTAAAGGAGGCTGTGCTCTTGCAGAAAGCCTCTTGAAAAGGTTACTGGGGTCCTTCACAGTGGTCCTGAACCACAACAGACTATATCTATGTGTTTCTGAATCATTTATGACATGTAGTCATTCATTACACATACTTTCAGACATGGTTTTGCTCAAGACTCTGCAGACTACTTGTGTTTGTGAAGCTGAAATCAGCGTTTGACTTCAGAGTACCTGACTTGCTTTAAAAAGGTACTTTATGCTGTGACTCAGCTGACTGCTCAGATCATCTGTGTTAGTCTGACTCTCCACGGTAATCACACAGGATGTAGAGCAGTGTGGGAGCCAGAGAAACAAGAGAAAGAGAGTCGGTGGAAAAGCACCACAGGCCCAGAAACATGGCCGCGTGAAGGGTCTGCTGCCAGAGCCGGAGACAAAGCCTCCCAGCCCCAAAGCACTGACACCACAGCAGGACTTCAGGGAGGGGTTCGATCAGATGTCCAAACCCGAGCAGGCCCCCGAGTCACTTCCACATGGGTTTCATTTAAGCCAACGTGATAGGGGAACGACTTCCAGCTGTCTCGGGTTCACGAGAACCGGGGCCAATGAAACTCACCAAAGGGACTCTGGTGTTAAGGCCCGGTCGCAGCTCTCGCCTCCAGCTGTATAGACATCCAGCCCGGCGTTAGCCACAGCAGGGCAGACACGTGGAGGAGGTGAAAAGGAATGTGCTTCATGAACATAAACACGAGCCAGTAGGAAGCCTCGCTGGCCAAGCATCTGCTTCCAGTTAGCCCAGGGGGGGGGGGGGAGTTTGGCTCTCGTGCCTTCTCAGTGCATCAGGTCATGCAACATCTTGGAGGAAAGATGATATATGTGAGAAAGTCATTTTCTTGTAATTTAGAATAAAATATAAAGGACGTCAAGTTACTGCATGGTTCTGACAGAGTTGCATCTTATAAACTCAACAAACACAGACTTTAAACAGAAACCTGTTGAACCACAGAGGAACCAACAACCAGCTTTAGATCCCACCAGTTCCCAGCTGCAGGAAATGTATCTGCCACCGGCCTCTGTGCAGATAACCATGTTTCACCCTAATCGCTTTTATGTGGAGTGAATGTGTGTGAACCAGGAGACAATAAGCAGAGGAGATCGTTGGATTCATTAACCTTTGTTCACATACACAGTGCTTTTATAAGATATGGGAGTATTTGCAGCTGTTGGCTTGTTGTGTGTGTCCGGGTGTGCATATGTGTGTGTGCGTGTGTGTGTATATATATTCTGGTGCAGGGGTGGGTCTTTTGTCACGCTCCGAAACATATATCCCCTCAGGGATGATTAAAGTCAATCTTATCTTACAAACACCCGTCATTTTACTGGTATTACATTTTCTAACAGGGAAACAACACTAAACAGTGTTTCTCCTCAAACGATGCATTTCTCCTCAGAGCCACTCACTCATGTATCGCTGCTAAGGATATTACTTTTCAGCTTAAACAAGTCAGAACTTGACAAGATGCTGTGAAGGATGAATACATGGACAACAACGAGACAGTTGTGTGTTTTCATGGAGGTGGCTGGTGAAATGTAGAATAGAGAATTATTATAATTTGATCAACTTTAACAGATTCAGGGTCAGTTTTCTGTAAGTAGTAGTTAACCTTGACCCGAAACTAAAAAATAAGCAACTCAGAAATACCCCAAAATGTTGTGACAGCCTTTCTGCACTAAACGAAAAGAACATAAAATAGTTGATTAATATTTACTATCATACTGGACAATGCTCAGGCCGAGACTCTGTGTTTACTCTAAACCCAATACCCTCACAAGAGCAAAGTGATTAATGCAACAAGTCACAATGCAGAGGAGGATCAGAGTAAAAAGCAGTAATGGATGTGTCAGGGTTAATAATCTTTGCCCACTGGGGCTAAGCTATACTACTTATGAATATGCTAATGAGATGCTTTGAGTGGCTTCAGTATAAAGCACCAATGTGAATACAAGGAACCTTTAAAAAGGGTCTTGGTCTAAATTTGGAAAGAAGTTTTGAACTTCAGCTGAAGTTTTATCACCACGTTTGCTCTTTAGTATGAGGAGGAGACGATGATGTGTTTGTTATGGATAATTGTGAACTAACTATGATGGACAGGGATGCAGCGGCGTGAGACACAGCGGTGACAGACTCAACCTGCCAGACACGGATCCCATTAACATCACTTGATTGTGAAAACAAGATGAATAAAGAGAATCACTGAGCTGCAGCGTCAACACCAGGATTCTCTGAGGTATCGTTTTAAAACACGTCACACAAGAAATTCACTTTTTGCATGTTCTTTCATTTTGGACGAGTGAAAACCAAAACATGCAGATTCTTTTAAAAAAGAAAAACCTTGAAATCACATTTATCTGTAATTAACAACATCCAAAGGCCGAGGAAGGCAAGTTATTTTTGCAGACTTTGCTGTATAATTTTCTTATATTCATAAGATATGCTCCACAATATAGTCCTATATTAGAGAAGCTAATGGTGCGGGGATTTTCCTTGACACTGTGTCCTCTGCTCTCTATTGTCGCAGTGAAAAGACGAATCTCCTGATGTCTACATGTTGTAAATATGGTGAGACACCACAGTTTCATTACACACTTTACAGTTTCACTGTGGCCAAATACATGCAATAATACATGTTATTCATGTTTATTTGTCTGGGAAACTATTCATTTCCATGTATTTATGTTTAAAGGTAAATTCTGGCATCCTAGTTCCCAGGCTCTAAACCCCATACACGCTGTTACCATGCTGGCTCTGTGTGCAGCATTAGCACATGGAAGTGTTAACGTGCAGCCCTGTGGGAAGTAATGACGTGTCTTCAGGAAACCCGATCTCACGACCTGCCGACTCTCCAGCCTGATCTCTTGAATCCAGAGTTTGGCAGTAAAGCTCTCTTCAGGCTGGTGGTGTGACTTCCAGAGAGACGCAGTGATTCGTATAAACACACAGGTTTGTTTTCCAGTGTGACCTCTTTGTTCACTCTGCAGTCTGGCACCTTACTGATGTCATTTGTCTCCTGAATGATAAGCACCAATTATTGTGTGAATGATGAGAAGAGAGAGAAGACGCTGGGAGGATAATCCTTTACCCTTGTGAACCCGGTGGACCACACAGCAGCGGCTGATTAATGTTGGAATCGAACAATTACAGCCTTCACCAGTGGAGCCTCGACTACAAGTTAAATCTATTGAGCTCAAAGTGTCCTCAAAGTGGAACAGAGCAGAAAATCTGACTTTAATGTAAATAAATAAAGAAAACATGTCTAGTTCTTTGCAAATGACAATCATTAAATATTGGTTTACCACTTTTTTATTAGCTCTGGGGATTGGTGTCCAACAAGTTTCTCTCTGTGTCAGTATAGATTATACATTCACATTTTTATCATCAGTCAAAATTTAACTTCCATCTGCAAGGAGAAATGTGAGGAATCAGAAGTTAGGTACTAAGTGCATCATTTTTACTTTTCAGATACAGTATGCTTGTGTGTCCATACTGATGTTCCTGCCAGTGTCCTCAAGTCATCAGTACTTTCTCACTGGATGAACACAATGATGTGAAATTGTCGAAAGGTTTCTGAGTTGACAGCAGATATGAGCCACGTTTTACAGAAAAACTCCCAGAACCTTTAGTCCGAGGATGGAACATTTGTCAAGGAACCAAAAGGTTCTTCCAGAAAGTTCATCTCCACAGCAGTCCACAGACCAGGGCAGGCAAATCTTCTGACGTATCAACAACCAAGGGCAACTACAACTGTTCAACTCCAGTCCACCAGGCAGCTGTATTGTGGAAGACTATACATGAAAATAACACCAGATGACTCGTGCAACAGTAAACATGGTCGAGATTCAAATTGAGCTTGTGTTTATCAGAAAGAAGAAGAAGAAGAAGAAGAGAAGAGACATATTCAAAACACCTGAAATACTCAACAGGGACATTGTGGAAGGTGAAACCATTTCCTGACGTCATTTAGACCCTGGTCCCTAAACGTGCGAGTTCCTACAAAGTTCCTGTGGTGGAAACACAACTACAAGACATTGAAATCACTAAAGGACACTAAAAGAGGTTTTTGACTGAAACCAGCTGCAAGATGCATGACCATCACCCTCATCATCATCAAGCCCCTGCATTAGAGGGGTTACCGTTATACACTGCATGTATTCAATCATTCGGTATGGCCTGCAAAGGATGTTGTAAAAATGTCAAATGGCCCTCGATAGGTTCCCCACCCCTGCTTCAGACGATGAGATCAGTGCCCAACGCCCAAATGCATCCCTCTGACATCACATGCCACCCACCATCTGAGAACAAACTGCCCCTCTCCTGCAGGCTGTACCTTGAGCTTACAGCTAATTAGTGTTTGGGGATGCTTTTCCCTGGGAACATGTAATCCTGCTCTCAGCTGGTCTGTGTGAAAATCAATAGTAGCTTCTCTTTTATGCAGTCTCTCATTTCGGCTACATTTTGCATCAAGCAGTGCTGCGATAAAAAAAACAACAACCCGGCTTTTATTGGAAAATTCTTCTCTCTGAAGATATCAGAGGGAACATGTGAGAAAACACATCGAGCTGCCACGTGGAAGGCAAACTAGAAGAAGACAAATATCTCAGGATGAAAAAGAGAAAACAAACATGTAGAAGACAACACGATTTGACCGAGGTCACGTCCAGCCTCCTGCAATATGTACCGAGGTGTCGGCCCTGGGCGAATGTTCAGGAACCTTTCCTCTGTTTCTGTGAACGCATCTGACCTGACAATCTCCTGTCGCGTTCTTTTAATGTGAAAGGAAAACTCTGGAAAAATGTCCAGCAAATCCAGTCCATGTCTGAAAACAGCGTAAGTACTGACAGACACAAGAAACTACAACAGCCTGGTTCAATTTAAGCCGGATATCAATAGACTTAACAATTATCGTCACTTCCACAGAGAAACGGTGAAAATCCACAGTGGAAATGAGAATCTGCTGAATGTTTTCTTCTGTTCTAATGATCATTAGCGTCGTGGCTTCGAGAATCTGTTTTGTTTTTCCTACCTCGGTATCTGAATGCTAATGTTCCCTTGGTTCTTCTTCAGCACCATGCTGCACTGTGGAGCCCTGCTGTCTTAAGGGAGAGAAGCTGCAACACCAGCAGCCTGTGGAACCCAGTAAATAAAGGGTCGATCGTCTCAGGATGTCTCCCAGTGAAGAAACACTTTCGTTAGGTTATAGCTGTTCTCGAAACTATGGTGTTTTCATAAGATAGAAATCGACAAAGATTGAAACCAAACAGTCTGGTGGTTTATTTATTTTGTTTACATCCTTGAAGGAAAACTAAGAACAGCTGCTGAAGTGATACTGGACATGTCCTAGTGGACCCTGGCAACATGTCAGACACTGTTCTGTTATGTCCACATGTCTCCAGCAGCTGTGATTATGTATAAAACGCTTCAGGATCACACACAATATCCATCCTCCTGAAACCGACGAGCCATACATCCTACGTCAGACGACACATCATACAGAAATCACCAGCGAGTGATTGTAAAACTCACAGGAGCAGGAAATAGACTGTCACTGATATTCAGCAGTTACATCTCATGCTCTGTTGCTCTCCTGTGCTGTGCTGTCACCGTCGGTGGAACTTCCTCTGATTTGAAGTATAAACTGTTAAATACAACAGGCTGCTGCTGAATGCTGGGATGGGACAATCCAGAGCCACTATTAATTAACCCTTTTAATTGAAGTCAGTTAGTCGAGAGCTTTTTGTTTAACGCTTTAAAAGAGACACTTTGAAAGAGGCTCACCGACACATCATCTTCTCCGACCAGGTTTCTAATAAGATGAATGAATCAGCGACAACTACAGGCTAGTAGTTACTACAGATAGTCTGGAACAGACATGCAAGTCGGGGTTGTCTTTGAGTTGTGTGTGACCCCCTGTCGTCAGTCATATCGAAGCTTGAACTCATAGTGATAATCATAACTCATAATTGTCATGTCTAGGGTTTTGGATTTGGGAAAGGAGCTCTCTTAGATAAACTTTACTTCCTTATTTACAAGAAAGCAAGTTGTGTAGTGTGAACTTGTCGAATGTGTTTACTACCTTTTGCCTTCACCTGTTACTTGAGTCGTCACTGATCAGAACCAATCGCCTGTTTTTGCCCGTCTACACTACACAATGGGGCCTGCAGCATTACAGCATTGACTTAAACTCCGGAGTAACAAAGTGGTATTAACAGCCAGTGATGGGTTTTAGATCGTAAGAGGGTGGATGTAGCCTAAACTTGTTGCCTTACATTTTCCGAAATTATGTGAAATTAGGTGCCAGCGTTTCCTGGCAGCTTCCTGTAGCCTCCAGGCTCCTCAACCTCCACATCACAACTGCTCCGACACCACAGAGGGGAAAAGGAAACACTTCACAGACCCTTCACATTCCTCATTACAGCTTCATTGCGTAACAACTCCTGGAAAGCATTGAATTTATAAGCATGTACTGTGAATACCAGACCACCTTAATTGCCCACAGGGAAACTCCAGGGACATTCGTAGTTTCTGGTGAAAAGCTGCAGGAATAGGAACATTAAAACCTGACGGCCAAAGCAACAGTCTGGATCCATACTTCCCCTCAGACATGAACCATGCTGTACTTTGTTATGCAGAACGAATGAAAGTGCATTCTTCTGTAAAATACATGAACAACCCTTGAGTGGGACGGCGGTGAGAAGCTCATTCTGTAGCTGACAGCTCGAAGAAGTCTCCCTTTCCCCCTCTTTGTGTTCACTGAATTATGCAAGATGTTGGGAAGAACATGCATCCTGTGCCTCGGGTGTTGAAACCAGTGCTGACACAGGATGGGACATTTGGAGTCAGTAATATGTGGACAGCAGGCACTGACCCTGAGGGCGGAACCAGGGTCAGTGGGACTACCTGAAGTCTTCAATCACCTTAACGCTGACACCGTCTAGCTGTCTCTCTTTACTCATCACTGTAAATCCTCTTGTTGGACCTGCACAGCCGAGTGGAGCCGGCAGGACAACCAGGCCTAGCCATTCGGTTCAAATGTGCCAGATGACAGCATTTTCATTTCAAATATGACTCTTCCTTCCCCCCCCCAATCTGAAATTCCAGTAGGGTGTGCCTCTGTCCTCTGAACATGAACAGACAAGGCAACAAGACGGCACACAAACATCCCGTCCATCATTGGCACCTCGACAAAATCTGGCCATGAGCAACACCACGGTATGTGAAAGCATTTGTGAAAAGCAACAGAAGAAGACAGGAGAGCCATAACAGTGTGGGTTACCCCTCTGGTATGTGGAGCTTTTCAAATGACAGGCTTGAGAAGAGTTTTGTCACATACGATTTGACAAGACTTGCCTCTCCTGTGCAGCACCACTAAACCATGCAAGGGGATTTTATTTTTTCCAGAATGTCAAGCCCCAGTGGCAGCCGTCACCACCGCTCCTGTCTACTAACTAAACACGGCGCTGGAGTCCCGGTCCCAGTTCCCTCTCTGCAGACTGGTTTCCACATTTTGCACACTGGTATTCTGCACGGTATTCTTTTCATTCACGCATCAGGAAGGCGTCTGATCAGCGACAGACCAAAATCAGTCTGCGTTGGAAAATTGACCCTGAACGTGATTCCTGAGTCATGAAGAGACAAGAGGATCACTTGTTTACAAACTCTCTGGCGTCTCTGTTTGCTTGACGAGTGATAGAAACAAAAGAAAGACATCGTCCGTGTTCGTTCTTTCCACTCAATTAAAAAATGGCGGCAGGTATACCGGAAATATACCTCGACGTGTAGGTACATTCTTTATGGGCTACACGTCTATGGGTAGGCTACGAGGTAATGGTGGCCGATAGAGCCCAACACACTGCAAACTAACTTCATCAATTTGAGGACACATATGCTGTGAAGTTCCATCACCACAGACAAGTGCCAGACTTCAATAACCTCACACAGCATTGAAATGGAGTCAGGAGGTTCATCCCTTCGTGGGTCCTTTGGAAACATGTCAGTTGTCCGTCTATGCTTTTTTAATGTGTTTGGAATTTTGCATCGCATGCGTCATCAAGTTGATGAAGTTGTTTTCTTAATTTTCACGTGTTTCTTTCCGTTTGCACGTAATAATCTTAATTTCCTGTGCGTTGAGCTCTCTCTATCTTCCACCGTAGAAGTGAGCTTAATGGCAAAAAGGAATAAAACCTTCCTGCACGTCACTTAATTTCAACATGAACATCCAAGGTGACATCTTGAACAGTTTCTTTGCATGAACAATTACTTTATTGATTAATCGACTCTCCTTATAAGTTATAAATCGCTTCAACCTCCACATCAGACGTGTCTTCGTGCAGCTGCAGCGTCGTTGCATGACATGAAGGTTGTCAGAGGCTGCTTAAGAGAATAAAAGCACAAATATCCGTGGCTGTGCCGGCAGAGGTCAGTTAGGTGTTTGTGGATATTTTTAACCGCCGAGTGGTCGCGTGTTCCCGGTGAATGCAGACACGAACCGGGGTTAGATGGTCACGTTTCCCGGTGAGTAAGAAGATATTCAGGGATCGTGGGTGACGGCAGGCCACCTGTGGCGTGTCGCCCCCGGGCTGAGGGTCACACACGTCGGGCGTAGGTCTGAGGGCAGAGGCGTCATTGAGCGACAGTTATCTCGAGAATAACCCCGCATGTAAGCGCGTGACAGAGGGGATTCCCAGTCCGGCTCTAGTCCGGTTCTAGTCCGGGTTAGCAGCGTTCGCCAGACTCCCGCACCAGCCCGTGTCTGGAGCGGCTCATCATCTCGCACTTACCCCCGTTAGCGAGCGTCAAATCGGTCCTCACAAGTCCGCCCGGCCGGTGTCGTCTACCGGGGCTGGCTCATCACAGTCCCGGGTCCGAGAGGCGGGGGTGACCGCGGGGGTTTTATCAACTGGGTCCGGTTCTACCTGTGTGGTTCTCCTCCTGTGACCGTGAACTGTTCGAACCCCGGGAGAAGAGAGTCGCCTTCTGCTGTCAGTCACCGAGAGGAGCCGGCTGTCCGCTCCGCCGCCATCTTGGTTGTGATGATGCGAGTAAAGCCCCGAGAGAGGGGGCGGGGCGGGGGGGCAAGCGAGAGGAAAGAGAGAGGAGAGAGAAGAGAGAGAGAGAGAGAGAGAGAGAGAGAGACACACACACACACACACACAGAGTGAGAGATATGAAGAGACACACACAGATACACACAGACACACATAGACACACACACAGAGAGACAGACACACACACACACACACACCTGATGCCCACTGTGTTTACACGATTATCTCCATTATTACGATAACTAACTGCTAATTTATCCTCATTATTTTCACCTTTACTTTTTATCGAAACCTCTTTAATTCTTAACTAATTAGACAATAACTCATTTCGGTTAATTAACAGGATTAATACATAAAGACAGACAGACAGACAGACAGAGAGATAGACAGATAGACAGACAGACAGACAGATAGATAGATAGATAGATAGATAGATAGATAGATAGATAGATAGACAGATAGATAAATGAGCATGAAGATGTTATATGATCACAAAGACATGAAAAAGCCCCACAAACTACCACAACAAGACACACAACAAGATACAAAACTACAACAAATGGACACAAAACAACTTCACTGTGCTCAATCATTAGAAAGTGATTTATTTCAGGAGGTCAACAGTTCTCTTTGTTTGAACCCATGTGACCTGAGGGTGATGAGTCGGACCCGGCCCTCTCTGCAGGCGGCTGCCGCACTGGGTTCGATTCCCTTCACACGTCACGGACGCACGGTGCAGGTGAGCCTTGGCCTGCGAAGACGTTGTCGTGTGTGATAAAC
>CM028859.1:727626-738348 GCA_016801935.1 Platichthys stellatus
CCCCATGTGTGTGTGTGTGTGTGTGTGTGTGTGTGTGTGTGTGTGTGTGTGTGTGTGTGTGTGTGTGTGTGTTTGCATCTGATGCTGAGTTCTAACAAACTGCCTCTGAGGTCGTAACACGTGCACTTTGTACTCTGACTCCTCTTCGATGCATAAATAGCAGTGAAAATAGACTCCATATAAAAACACAAGACGAGGAAGAGTCTCCATTCATTCAGAGCAGCATCAATTATTCATAAATGCTCCCGTGGACAGCGCTGCTCGGGGGATCGATGCCTCTGTAATGTGGACTGATACGAGCCCCTGGTCGGGCCCCGGCTGCAGCAGGTTAATGGGCCGACTGGGTTTCAACCAGTGCCCGAGGCGTTTCCTGCACAGAACTCCGCTCCCCGCGCCGGAGAGGAACACTTCCATGAAATCTAACAAACTATTACCACTTTGCTCAGTGAGTGTTTGTTGCAGTGCAGAGGATTTGGGTTAAACAGGCTTGTTGTGACTGAGGAGAGAACACACATTACATATTTCTGTAGGATTACACAAAAACCGCTGCAATGGTTTATCCCGAAACTTGGTGGGAGGCTGTGGTCTGGGAGGAACTCTTTAAATCCAGGTGCAGATCCTTCTTCTTGTGAGATTCTTGCTTTCTCAGGGAATAATTCAAGAATCCTGATAAACTCAAATGTTTCATCAAATTCATGAGTTTGTGCAATTTTCTTCAGATCCAAATACAAATCAGGGATCTAGTGAATTTAGATGTGGTGTCATCAGGGGGCTGTGGGGTCGGGCGGAGCTGAGCTCACTTCTGAGTTTGATTAGGTTTCAATATCTTTCTCTCAGTGTTTCATCTGACCGTCTCCCTCTGTGTTTCTGTTTCTCTCCGATCCATTATGCTACTGAATCAATCGGTGCTGTCGTGCAGTGAAGTGGTTGAATGTCTCGTAAAGAGCGCTGCGGTGAATATCGAGTTTCTACTCAATATCTTCTCTTCGACTGCTGCATAGTAACATCAGGCCTCCTCTGCTGTAATCAGTTTACATGATAGTTTCTGGTAAAGACACAGACGGGGACTTCAGCCAGATCCGAGAAAAAAATCATGAAAACCTTTCTTTTTTTTAAACGCAAAGTTTTTACCGACCAAGACGCTCCGGTTGTTCAATTGGTTTAATGAATTAATTTTCACAGACATTAACAGACATAACCAGGAAATCTGTTCCTCGGTCTGTGAGTTTTTAGTTTACGTGAAAATTTGCCCAAAAAAAAGCATTTTTTTAACTTCTGGGTTTATTTAGTAAATTAAGTTTTACTCTTTAAATCGCTTGTGGTTCATCTGATCATAAAAATCACCTCAAGTTTGTAAGCTCACTGTTGTTATCAGGGGACTTTCTCTGTAATATTACTCGACCGTACTAGGTCCAGTACCTTGAGATGATGTAATTTGTAAGTTAGTGCATCAGTTGGAACTTTTCATCAGTTAACTTATCTCTCTTTTCCGGTTTCTGTGGAATCCTCTGATCCAAAGCTCAGACAGTTTATAGTTTCCCTTCTTTGTTTCCCAGTTTGCAGTCAGATAAATTGATCTGGTCGTTTGCCAGAACATGTGGCGTTCCCATCCTGCCGGCCTGTGTTGATAATGTGAAGGGCATTAAAAATTCAGTTAGGAGGAAGTCGAGTGTCACTACATTATCTGAGATGTCAGGCATTTATTGATGACTATCCTTTATCTGTTAGCACTGAAAGGGCGCGCGCACGCACACACACACACACACACACACACACACAAACACACACACACACACACACAGGAAAACCACTGGGAGTAATATTATTTGTCTGATAGATGTTGTCTGTTTGTTTCATGAATTATAGATTTCCCCAAATTTCCTCCACAGTGAGCTGGTGCCCCGGTCCCGAACACATGACATCACCTTGACGGATGAGTCCACTCGCCTGCAGCTGGAACTCAGAGGGTATTGAACCGATAAGTGGAGCTTTTTAAAACACCGGCTTGTTTCCTGATGCTGAAATCTGCATCTGGCCGCCTTTGAGGCAGGTGACTCGTCCACAGGCTGCGAGTGAACCTGAGGAAGAACCTGCGTGGAGCTCGGCGTCCTTCACAGACGGACTCAAACAGATTTAAAGCTCGCCATGAAATGTGCTTTCATGCTTTAAGTTAAGCTGTGGGACTCTAATGACATTAAAACGACTCAAATAAGCAGAAATACAATTACAAGCAGGAATAATTCACTTTGTGAATGAAGGAGCACTCTCCGGCTGCTCCTTATCTTTTATCTAGTCTTTTTCTCTTTTTTTTGCCAGGAGATGGAATTCATCAATGAATGTGCAGAGGAGATGGGAGAGAGAGAGAGAGGAAGTCTTGCCGCCATTAACCTGAGACCCCCCTCCCCTTACACCCCACCCACCGACCCCTCTCCCCTCCCGGCTCGACCCCTCTCCACTGCCCCTCGTTCATTCAGACCCGGCCCTGCACGCGGAGAGGAAGCTGCTGCCCCCTCGGGGATTTGGCATCATAATTATATAGGAAGCAGAGCAGCCGGCTGTCTGCTGGAGCTGGGGAGGCTGCAGCCGGGCACACACGTCCGCTCATGTGCAGAGGACGACTGGTCGTGACATGGACGAGGTGCTGTCACTCGGACACTGTTGAGAAGGTAAGATTATCTCTCGTGTTAATCTGCAGAGGTAATAACAGCAGAGAGTGATTAGCAGTGATATTAAACCTCCTGCTGCTCCCTATCTGTTCACTCTGGATCAGACTGTTATTCTGTAACGTCAGTTATTGTCCCGGCAAACTGCAAATATCTTTTTTAACAGGCTAAAATCTAAGGGTTGAAGATGCAGCTTGAAAATCAGTTGAACAAAACTTTCACCCCTTAACATATGTGAAGAAATTAATCCTGTCTTGTTCCACTTTCTGTGGTTTTTATGGAAACTGATTGGTTTTATCTTAAATCTGTTTATTATTCTTAATTTATAAGGTGTTAAGTCTTGCACATGCAAAAAATTCTATTTTGAGATCAAAATGATTAATTCACAAACTCAGAAAGTCATTCAAATCCACATTAACGATTCGGTGCAGCTCCAGAAAGGGAAAACATTTGAAACATTATTGATCTGACGAGTCTGAGCACTCTCAAAAGGATGCTTATGGCAAAATGAACGTCCCGACCAACAGATAATCTCTCCAAAATGGATCTTTGAGGAAAAACAAAGGAGATTATAGGATATTTACTTTGCGGTGAAAAAGGAAAGAAGTCAGTGATTAGTGGGATAACGTTGTCTATCTAAAGCAGCTTTTACAATAACAAACTACATCACAAGCTTCTTGTATAATTGTTTCAGAAGTGTGTTGGTGATACGAGTCAATCTGCTCTAACCCTGTTATGAATCTGCTGTCTGTTTCCACAGAGCACGAAGAGGAAGCCATGTCGGAGAAGAAGCCACGAGCCTCAGACACTCGTCCCAAGTCAGGCCTCCGCAGCTGGAGCGCAGACAGTTATATCTGGCGGCCAAAGAAACGCTCCCGGAGCTCTCGGAGCGGTGGGTTGAGTCCCGGGGGACTCGAGGCGGAGGGGACAGAGGAGCTGGGCGTGCGGTCCACTTCCTGTCCAAGGCGCCGGAGAGAGAGGAAGTGTAGCTGCAGCGCTCTTGGCGACGCATTGACGTCTGCAGACATGGAGGTGGTGTGTCGGAAGGCCTTGAGCCGGCGCTCTCTGCGGCAGAAGTTCCAGGACGCTGTGGGCCAGTGTTTCCCTCTGCGCTCACACCATCACCACCACCACCACCACCACCATCCACCAGGCTCCTCTCGACCCTTCTCTGTGCTCTTCAGGTCCAAACGCAAGATCCACGTCTCGGAGCTCATGCAGGACAAGTGTCCCTTCTCACCAAAGTCTGAACTGGCCCGATGCTGGCACCTTATAAAAAATCACGCCACCCAACCCGATGCCCTCAAGGACATGGAGGCTCCCCTGAAACCCCACGTCTCATCATCCTCTACCTCACCCCCACAGACGCCACTCTCCTGGGAGGAAATCTGCTGCTCCCCAGGGCCTGGAAGCACCAGTCTGGAGGACTGGGACCCTTCTTGTCCTAATGGGGGAGCAGACAGCAGCTGCAGCGGCACTGACGACATCCTGGTCCCGGATCTTCTCCAGATCAACAACAGCCCCTCTTACTGGGGTGTGCTGAACCGCTTCGAGGCCGAGGAGCTCCTGGAGGGCCAGCCGGAGGGAACCTTCCTGCTCCGAGACTCTGCCCAGGACGAGTTCCTCTTCTCTGTCAGCTTCCGTCGCTACAGCCGCTCCCTGCACGCTCGCATCGAGCAGAACGGCAAGCGCTTCAGTTTTGATGTGCACGACCCGTGCATGTACCGGGATCCCAGCGTGACTGGACTGCTGAGACACTACAGCGACCCGGCCACCTGCCTCTTCTTTGAGCCGGTGCTTTCCCGGCCGCTGCTGAGGACTTTTCCTTTCTCCCTGCAGCACCTGTGCAGGGCTGCGATATGCAGCAGCACCACATACCAGGGTGTGAACAGCCTGCCGCTGCCCCCCCAGCTCAGGGACTACCTCAGGCAGTACCACATTAAATATGAGGGGGCCTGCGCCTTGTGACGGAGAGAACACGCATCGTCGTGCCATGGGAGGGAAAGACTGAACAAGACAGAAGGTCCTTTTGACCAAAAAGCTATCGCCATTAAGTTCCAACAAGCTTTGCCGTTGCTTTTAGGTGTAAATGGTGCAGAGCTGGTGCTTTAAAGATGTTTCTACTGCATCAAGACATAGAACAACTAATTGTCTTCTGTCTGTCACATGCCAGAGATGTCCCCTCCAACATCCCTCGGTACTAAGGGAAGCTTTGAACCTTCGGTTTTCCTCTCACGGCCATATTGACACTAACTGGAGCCAAGGTCATGAGACGCCAGTTGTAAATCTGCCTTAATGTCCTAAGTGGAGTAGAAACGCAGATACATTAAACTTTAATCGTCACTTTCAGTGGAATATTGACTCTGTTGGAGTTGGAGCACTTTCCGTTTGACGTGTACTCATGGCTAATGGCCACTAGAGGAACTGCACCTTTCAAGGCCCCTGGCTGAGGCCGAATTCAAGTGATGCTTTGCTGCAGCACCGTCCTGAACCACGACCACTAACCGAGGGTTAGAGGAACAGAGACTCCAGCTGCATCCAGTTATATGCAATATATCATAAATTCATGTGTTGTAGTCTATCGTATACACTCATCCATTCAATATCATCACCCACTAATCCTTAACTGTCATGTGGAACCCTCCTCACACGCTGCCTTCTGCTCTACGGCCACTTGATGGCAGCATAAGTGCACCGATGAGGTTTGGTCACTTTGTCTTTTCACTTCACAGCTTCAGTCACGGCTGATAATTCCTCTGTAAGCTGCCATTCAAACATCAGTTGTGATAATAAAGAATTATCATTTGAAAACTGTGGATTAGAGAACAGTTCACTTTAAGCACTATATCCTAAAACCACCTGAATCACTGTGATGGCCTCTCGTCTCCAAGCATATATTGTATTCACCCCCGCTGATGCAAAAAAACAATAAATGTATATTACACTGCCTCTGCATGTTTCACAGGGTTTTGTCGTCTCTGGGTTTAATGGTGCAGCAGAACTTCAGACAGGCTAATAGTGTGGAAAATTCAAACAGTTCCTCCCGCTCTGTCTGCAAAGGACACCTCTAAATGCCAGCGCCTCTGCAGGAGCACACGAGAGATAAAGAGCCTCATCGCCGGAGAGGAATTCAGATTTCTTATTTAAATTGATTCATGTGTCATTCAGCGTCTGTTGAACCTGGAGTGTGAAACATTTAAATATACATAATTTCCCTCGAGGCGGCTACAAGAGAACGTATAAAATATTCATCAAGACGGGGTTTTTCGAAGCAAGAAGTATATTTGTCAAACAGATGTCATAATTTTACTTTAACGTGCTCCAGTAGATTTCTTGTCTTTTCCTCTTTGGCAAAGTTCACGATTTCTCTTTCAATCACATCTGCAGAATTGGTTCTGGTTTAGTCTGCGGAGTCCGGATGTTACATTCGTTTAAAGACACAAATATTCAGTCAAAGTTAAACCTTAAATAAACATATTTTCAGTCTCTCAGATCGTCTTCACAACTAAAAGCTCAGTGGGAAGATTTGTTTTGTTTTCACGTCAGACATTTTCTAACGTCTCAGTGAAAAGCTCACATGTAAAATAACACGATTAGCTAGTATCGGCTGAATAACAGATCTTTTCTCCTTTAAGTTTCCTATATACTTTAAATTCTTACTTCTTATACAGACATATTGACTTTTCTAGAATAAACTAAATCAGAGAAAGATTGTTTTTTTTTGTTTTTCAAGAACAAAGTGTAAATGTTGAGCTGCCAGTCTTTCATTTTCCAAACTTGATGGTGATGTTCCTCTCCAGCTCATTCTTGAACCTGACAGTGTGAACATGAGAAATGGCCTTCACCACTGTGGACTTCCCATGGGCCACTTGACCGATGGTACCTGGACGGAGGGGAGTCCAAACACAGTCTTTATGAAGGGAGCTGGCGATTGAAGTGTGATTCAAATACAATCAAAGCCAAGGAGAGATTTCATTACCGATATTGATGGTGGCCTGTCTGCTGATGATCTCTGGAGACGAGGCGTCAGGGTGGACACATTCTGGAAAACAATTACACACATTAGATGGTTATCACACTGAGAAACAACGTGGAATTGATCAGTTTGTCCCTGTGAGCAGAGCACCAGGGATGAATGAGAGGAGGAGCAGCACATCGACAGCCCCCCCCCCCCCCCCACACACACACACACAATAACTGGACATCTTTCAGACATCCTGTGTTTAAACAGAGGTGCTGACGTTTTCCTGCTCTCACTGATGGTTCCTATATTCAACTGGAAATATTTAATTTGGCAAACTGGCAACTAATCTGATGTGGCTGTTGTTGCTCTGAGTATTTCCCAGTTGATAAACATGTAATTGAAAGCAAGTACATGAACATGATGAAGTTACACAACTGATAATGAAACATGCTTTACTTTACAACAGGTCTACACAAACCACTACAGTGAAAGGTGTGTAGTCTGTCTCAGTAGAGTTTGATGGGATTTTAAATCTATGTCTGTGTAGATGGCAATAGAACTGAACTCTAAACAAATGAAGGAGGGTGGGGGCAGGAGCAGTTTGGGCTGGATATATGGCCTTCACACAATGACTTATAATAACCTTTGGTGTTAATCTTGAAGTTGGTTCAAATGTGTGTGAGTCACATCGCTGGTCAGTCTCACAACAGTAAATCTGTGGAATGCAATACACCAGTGGTTCCCAAACTTTTAACAGTCTCGTACCCCTTCAGACATTCAATCTCCAGCTACGTACCCCACCTGACGCACGTATACAGCATATAACACTTGAAACTTTGAAATTTACAGGGATTTCAGGACTCGGATGGAAGTTTAGATCAAACTGAGTTTATCTATCGATTGTCAGTTATCAATCAGTTGTTAATCATGATTGTCAGTTCCTAATCGATTGTCGGGAGAATTAACGATCGATTTTTGATTAATCGTTAATATTTTATATTAAAATGCACTATTTATAGGCTCTGTTAAAATGCAGTGAAAATATAGATCTTTATTACAAGGTGAACAACTCTTGTGGCAGTTAAACGGGAACCGCTCACTGGTTACACTTGAAAATATGCGCTGCTGTTCTCTTAAGCCCCGATGAGAGTGCAGCTAGCCGCTGTGAGCTAGCTGGATTTGTCAGGAGAATTAACGATTGATTTTTGATTAATCGTTAATATTTTATATTAAAATGCACTATTTATAGGCTCTGTTAAAATGCAGTGAAAATATAGATCTTTATTACAAGGTGAACAACTCTTGAGGCAGTTAAACGGGAACCGCTCACTGGTTACACTTGAAAATATGCGCTGCTGTTCTCTTAAGCCCCGATGAGAGTGCAGCTAGCCGCTGTGAGCTAGCTGGATTTGACGGTTCTCGACTTCTCAGTCTGGTGGTTGTCACCCCTCACCCAGAGCCGGCTCTGTCTGGGTCCGAAGGGGCTAGCTTTGGAGCTAGACCTCCTACTTGAAGAGAGCAGTGGACTCCTCAGGCGCTCATGGAGACATATAGCTTTGCAGTGTTGGCAGTGAACGCAACAGAATTATGTCTATGACAAAATGTCATCTAGGAAATTCTTTAGGATCAATTAATCGATTGTCGATTAATTATGCCCATCCCTCGTTTTTACTAACGGTCACTAACCTACCTGTAACTTTTATTGGAAGTGTAATTGGCAGTGTAATTATTTTGCTGAATATGGGTATACATGAGTATTTTTGGCAATGCGACTTGGCTATTTAGAAATGCATGATTATTTATAGCTCAGTTTGAAAATGTAAATGGGCTTTTTCACTTTGAAAACGCAAATACAATGCTCTCCCCATGTACCCCCTGAACCACTTTGCGTACCCCTGGGGGTACATGTACCCCAGTTTGGGAACCGAGGCAATACACTGTACTTTAACTTGTTCTCAAACCTAACTTTTTTGAATTAAAGCATAACTCCCTTAGCTGTAGTCAACATCACACAGAGTTCAAGAAGCTCCTCCAGCTCTGCCTGCCTGCAGCGGCGACAGGCTTGCGTTGGTAAGTCACCTGTGAAGACCATTATCTTTTATCCCTGAACCAGCACGAGAATTTGCTCTCCCACCTCAGATGGGTCCCTGACATTCACGCTGCTGTGATAGACTGTGGTTAGAGTCAAAGATGAGTCAAGAAATGATTAAATTATCAGGTGCATAATTCAAAAAGCACCGCAAAGTAGAGGATTAGAAGAAAGAACAATATAGAGTTAAAAATTGATGGTGGACATCATTAATGTTTATTCTTGTCGAGATGACATCATATGCTGTCAGCACAGCTTATTTCCGACTCTTTTTATATTTTGTATTATATAATAGAACATTTTGTAACATTTTGTCTGCCTGTGTCTGCATCTGTATACAGTCCAAAAGGTGTTGGGGATGCATGACAATTTAAGGGCGTCAACCTGAGAGAGATAAATCCCGTGTGTTTGCTCCTCTGACCTGTTCTCACTTTAACAATAAACACTGAGTTAGGACACTTTGTTTGAATCGCTGTCGAGTTTATGATACACAAGTTTAAACCTGCTACACAACATGAGGCGTGCACAGACAGGACATCAGGGTTAAAGTGTGTGAGGAGGGACAGGGACACACACACAAACAAACACACACACACACACACACAAACAAACACACACACACACACACACACCACACACACACATACATACACACACACACAGTCACGAGATTTCCAGTAAATGCAGAGAAGAGGAACAGCCAGTGAATGTGAAAGTGTTCAGTCTTTGTTCTAACAGTAAGGAGCAGAGGGAGGAGACGTGAAGTCTGAGGCTGGTGAGTGTTCAGCAACATTCATATTATTTTATTGTCACAGACTCTGAGTCAGTTTTCTACTCGTGGACTTTAGAGAGAATAAGATTCAGGAGGAACTTCTGTCAGTGAATCAACAGGGACACAGTGTAGGAGGGTTGACTCTGTTATATTTGAAGAAACACTGAGTTTATGTACCTGGCTTCATTGTGTGTGTTTGAGCTCACAGTGTTTTTCTTCTCAGACTGAAGATGAGTGGTTATGAGGAGGAAGAGGAGGACAGAGCAGAGTCTCCAGGGTTCAGCTGTGTGTCTCTGAAGAGTGACCAGTCCATGGGAGAACCTCACAACTTCAGTAATGAACCTGGACCCTCACAGACAAAGTAAGAGACCTGCTACAAACATGTGAACCTCCAAACTGAATCCTCAGAGAATGAACCAGTGAATGATGTGTTCTGAATAAAAACATGTTTGTGTTTGCAGAGGTCAGGACCACAGACTGAGAGCAGAGTCTCCAGGATCCAGCTGTCTGTCTCTGAAGAGTGACTGGTCCATGAGACATCCTCCAGACTTCAGTAATGAACATGGACCCTCTCACACAGAGTAAGAGACCTGCAAAAACATGTGAAGCTCCAAACTGAATTTTCTAATAAGGGGCTTTCAACACAGAGAGACACAGGGATCTCAGAGTGAAGATGCAGGACAGTCAAATGCAAGGATCTTATGCGCAGTTTGGGAAAGGAATCATAACACAGAAATCTGATTTACATATGTGTCTTTGGAGATAGGAGATGTCAGGGGTGAGGTGAAGCAGTAAGACCCAGACACAGAGTACAATCAAGGATTTAAATTGGACAAAACAAAATATAAACACTAAACAGGGAAACTGGATAAACACCAAGGGGAAAACTGGAGAAACAAAAACAGAAGGGAGAAAACACAGGAGATGCAGAGGCTCAGGAGACACAGGATACAGAGACAGGGGAGATCCGGACGGGAGATCAGGACAAGACACCACCCCGGATAAACAAATGATCCGACAAAGATTAAGATGCATTTATTTATCCCAAACACATGCAGAGGCACACTCATGCAGGTAGGGAAATTTAACCTCTGCTTTTGACCCATCTGGTGCAGGACACAAAGAGCAGTGAGCAGCCATGTACGGCGCCAGGGGAGCAGATGTTGGGGGAGGAAGGAGCCTTGCTCAGGGGCACTAGACAGGGTAGGGAGACTCTTGCATTTTTGGACAGAGC
>CM028859.1:743099-754962 GCA_016801935.1 Platichthys stellatus
TGAGGTCACACAGATGTCATCAGTCAACGTGCTGCTGACAAACCTCATCCGGGGGAATCTGCTTCCCTCGGCTCTCGTCTGGATAACCTCCAGACCTGCGGCGGCCAATCAGATCCCTCCTGCATGTGTTGACAGGGTCACAGAAGTACGAGGCTTCACTGAGGCCCAGAAGGAGGAGTACTTCAGGAGGAGATTCAGTGATGAAGAGCTGTGCAGCAGAATCATCTCACACATCAAGACGTCCAGGAGCCTCCACATCATGTGCCAAATCCCAGTCTTCTCCTGGATCAGTGCTACAGTTCTGGAGCACATGTTGACCACAGACCAGAGAGGAGAGCTGCCCAAGACCCTGACTGACCTGTACTCACACTTCCTGCTGGTTCAGACAAAGAGGAAGAACAACAAGTATGGTGAGGGACATGAGACGACTTCACAGCAGCTGACGGAGGCTGACAGGGACGTTCTCCTGAAGCTGGGGAGGCTGGCACTTAAACATCTGGAGGAAGGAAACATCATGTTCTACCAAGAAGATCTGGAGCAGTGTGGTCTTAATGTCACAGAGGCCTCAGTGTACTCAGGAGTTTGTACTGAGATCTTCAGAAGAGAGTGTGTGATCTTCCAGAAATCAGTCTACTGCTTTGTTCATCTGAGCGTTCAGGAGTTTCTGGCTGCAGTCTACATGTTCCACTGTTACACCGAGAGGAACACAGGAGAACTCAACAACTTCTTGGGAACATATGGGGACACAGACTGTACCTTCTCCCTGGATGATCTCCTGAAGAGAACCATGGAGAAATCCCTCACCAGTAAAAATGGTCATCTGGACCTGTTTGTTCGCTTCCTTCACGGCCTCAGTCTGGAGTCCAACCAGAGAGTCTTAGGAGATCTGCTGGGTCGGACAGAGAACAATCCAAAGATCATCCAGAGAGTCTTAGGAGGCCTGCTGGGTCGGAGAGGGAACAATCCAAAGAACATCCAGGGAGTCATCAACAACCTGAAGGAGATGCAGAGTGATGACATTTCTCCTGACAGAAGCATCAACATCTTCCACTGTCTGACTGAGATGAACGACCACTCAGTTCATCAGCAGATGAAACAGTTCCTGACGTCAGAGAACAGATCGAAGGAGAAACTCTCTGAGATCCACTGCTCAGCTTTGGCATACATGCTTCAGATTTCAGAGGAGGTTCTGGATGAGTTGGACATGGAGAAGTTCAACACATCAGACCAGGGTCGATGGAGACTTATCCCAGCTGTGAGGAACTGCAAGAAGGCTCGGTGAGTCCAGACATGATCAATAACATGTTCAATCAGTGGAGATGAGTCGTTCTTCAAATACACTCAGTGTTAAATGATTCTCATTGTTTGGGGCAGCATGGTGTTGCAGTGGTCAACACTGTTAGTGCAGCCTTTCTGTGAGGAGGAGGTCCTCCTGGTGTCTGCAGGGTTTTCCCTGGGTTCTCCAGCTTCCTCCACAAACCCAAAGACATGTAGATCAGAGTTTGGTGTATTGGAGACTCTGTGTGTGTGTGTGTGTGTGAGCGAGTGTGTATGTGTGTGTGATAAGAATCACACACATGCACGTCTTGCCTGCCTCTTCCTTTAAAAGTATTGTTCATTCTTGTTTCTTGTCGAACTAGAATTACCACCCTGAGTTTGTACGCCATCACCAACCAGTGCAGTGTAAGTCCCTCCAGGTTCCTGACATGTTGCAGTCACTGAAGCCTTTGACCTTTGAGCACTGAAATCTAATCAACTGGTCAAATTGTGAAGAAGTCCCCTAAAGACAGACTTGAGATATTATGTTCAAGAGGTCAGAAACATGTTGGGTGACATTGACCTTTGACCTTTGACCACTTGAATCTAATGAGTTCCTCTGTCAGTCTAAATTAACGCTTGTTCCAAATCTGAAAGGATTCTCTTGAGGAGTTTTTAACATGTTCATGAGACAAAAAGGGGATTTACCAGGGTGAAGGTCACATGATCACGTTTTGTATGAATGTTGTTTTCTGATATTTTCTTTAATTACAGACTCTGTGGTTGTCGACTCTCAGAGACTCACTGTGAAGTCGTGGCCTCAGCTCTGAAGTCAGACCCCTCACATCTGAGAGAACTGGATATGAGTCTAAACAACCTGAAGGATTCAGGAGTGAAGCTGCTGTGTTCTGGACTGGAGAGTCCAAACTGTCGACTGGAGACTCTGAGGTCCTTAAATCCTTCTTCACTTTTCAGACCTTCTTTCTTATTGGGTCATTTATTTAAATTTAAATTGTCTCAGTTCTGCTCTGCTCACTGTCCCTCAGTCATCTGTCACTCACCCAGCCTGTCAGTCACGTCCACCTCATCAACTCCATTCACCTTCACTCACCTGCTCCTGATCACTAAGAAAGTGTCAGTGAATAACATGTGGACTGAGGCCGAGCACTCGTCCTCCTCAGGTTTTCAAAATAAGACACATTCTTATTGAAAAACGCTGGATAGTTGATAAGAATAGAAACAAACAGGAAGTGACAGTCAGGAGCCATCCCTACTTTAAACAGTGTTTAATTACACAAACCTGCTCAGTGACCAACACACAGAGAAGAAGCTGATGAATGAAACAATGGTCCAACATGTCTGATCTGATATGTATCTTCAGGTCACAGACTGGACTGAGGTCAGCAGCATGTTGAGAGTCTGTGTTGACATGATGACGATCCACAACAACAGGAGGACACATTCAATTATTCATATTTCTTTATCCAGGTTGTATAACTGCAGTCTGTCAGAGATCAGCTGTTCTTCTCTGGCTTCAGCTCTGAGGTCAAATCCCTCTCATCTGAGAGAACTGGATCTGACTGACAACAAGCTGCAGGACTCAGGAGTGAAGGAGCTGTGTGGTTTTCTACAGAGTCCAACCTGTCGACTGGAGTCTTTGAGGTTAGTTCACTGACGGACTTTGTAGATCTCATATCTATAATATAGTATTTATACCCAATTGATCCCATTTAATTCTAATTTAACATAATTCCTCTTCATACATAACTTGAATCAATTCATTGATTCATTTGTGACATTTTTAATAGTCAGCTACTTGTTAAAGCACTGAGTTTAGTTCTGGATTTTCTAAACTGATCTGCAGGACAGAGACCAGGTCCAAATAATCTCTTTTTACTTAATCAAAACTCGTGTTTAATCCAACATGTCTGATTTCATATTTATCTTCCATGTTATGAGTCTGTGCTGACATGAATATTTTTGTGTTGTTTTCACACATGAACTCAGTTTAACTTACAGTTAACTTTTATGCCTTATTCAGGTTGGAGAGCTGCAGACTGTCAAAGATCTGCTGTTCTTATCTGGCTTCATCTCTGAGGTCAGACCCCTCTCATCTGAGAGAACTGGATATGAGTGTAAACTATCTGCAGGATTCAGGAGTGAAGAAGCTGTGTTCTGGACTGGAGAATCCAAACTGTCGACTGGAGACTCTGAGGTCCTTAAATCCTTCTTCCCTTTTCAAACTTTCTTTCTTATTGGGTCATTATTTGTTTAAATTGTCTCAGTTCTGCTCTGCTCACTGTCCCTCAGTCATCTGTCACTCACCCAGCCTGTCAGTCACGTCCACCTCATCAACTCCATTCACCTGCACTCACCTGCTCCTGATCACTAAGAAAGTGTCAGTAAATAACATCTGGACTGAGGCCGAGCACTCGTCCTCCTCAGGTTTTCAAAATAAGACACATTCTTATTGAAACACGTTGGACAGTTGATAAGTAGAAACAAACAGGAAGTGACTGTCAGGAGCCATCCCTACTTTAAACAGTGTTTAATTACACAAACCTGCTCAGTGACCAACACACAGAGAAGAAGCTGATGAATGAAACAATGGTCCAACATGTCGGATCTGATATTTATCTTCGGGTCACAGACTGGACTGAGGTCAGCAGCATGTTGAGAGTCTGTGTGGACATGATGACGATCCACAACAACAGGAGGACACATTCTAATATTCATATTTCTTTATCCAGGTTGGAGTACTGCAGTCTGTCAGAGATCAGCTGTTCTTATCTGGCTTCAGCTCTGAGGTCTAATCCCTCTCATCTGAGAAAACTGGATCTGAGTAACAACAACCTGCAGGACTCAGGAGTGGAGGAGCTGTGTGGTTTTCTACAGAGTCCAACCTGTCGACTGGAGACTCTGTGGTCAGTCCACTGACTAACTTTTGTAGATCTCATATCTATAATACAGCATTTATACCCAATTGATCTAATTTAATTATAATTTAACATAATTCCTATACATACATAACTTTAATCCAGTCATTAATTAATCTGTGACATTTTAAATATCCAGCTACTTGTTAAAACACATCTGAGTTTTGTTCTGGATTTCCTAAAATTACCTGCAAGACAGAGACCCGGTCCAAATAATATATTTTACTGAATCAGGACTCGTTTTTAGTTCAACATATCTGATTTCATATTTATCTTCAATGTTATGAGTCAATGCTCACATGAATATTTGTTTGTTATTTTCACTCAGGAACTCAATTTAATTTACATTTAAGTTGTATCCTTTATTCAGGCTTGGGGGCTGCAGACTGTCAGAGATCAGCTGTTCTTCTCTGGCTTCAGCTCTGAGGTCAAACCCCTCTCATCTGAGACAACTGGATCTGAGCTACAACAACCTGTGGGACTCAGGAGTGAAGGAGCTGTGTGGTTTTCTACAGAGTCCAACCTGTCGACTGGAGACTCTGAGGTCAGTTCACTGAATGACTTTTGTAGATCTCTTATCTATAATACAGCTTTTATACCCAATTGATCTCATTTAATTCTAATTTAACATAATTCCTCTTCATACAGAACATGAATCTATTCATTAAATAATCTGTGACATTTTAAATATTCAGCTACTTGTTAAAAACACTGAGTTTAGTTCTGGATTTCCTAAACTGATCTGCAGGACAGAGATCGGGTCCAAATAATCTATTTTACTGAATCAGGACTCGTTTTTAGTCCAACTTGTCTGATTTCATATTTATCTTCCATGTTATGAGTTTGTGCTGACATGAATATTTGTATGTTATTTTCACACATGAACTCAGTTTTATTTACAGTTAATTTTTTTCTTTGTCCAGGTTGTATAACTGCAGTCTATCAGAGATCAGCTGTTCTTCTCTGGCTTCAGCTCTGAGGTCAAACCCCTCTCATCTGAGAGAACTGGATATGAGAGGAAACAGGCTGCAGGGCGCAGAAATGATGGAGTTGCTTGATCTAAAGCAGAGTTCAGGCTGTCGACTGGAGACTCTGAGGTCAGTAGATGGTTGGAGTCAGTCCACGCTGCTTTCATCAGTATTTTACTAAAAATAGTCAGTATCACAGATCCAGGGTCTGGTTTTGAAATATGAGGCTCTGCTGTCAGTCAAACGTTCCATGTCTGTGATTGTTCATACACAATAGACCCCGCCCCTTTCATGTGCACACTCAGATCTCGATGAGGAAAAGCTGAGTTAACTTAACGAGTTGATAACCAGCGTCATCTGACCACTAAGCCTGACTGTGTCTGTCAGGTTCAGTTTAGCTGATCTCATAAAGATCTCCTGGACACGTTGTAGTGTCTTCGTAGTTCTGGCCTCAGTGTTTCCTCAGTGAAGCTGTGAGAGGACAATGAGGATAGACGTCAGGATTGGACAGAGACACAGTCGGCCAATCAGACGAGCAACAAGCTGCCTGGGATCATGTGATTTAGTTGACGTGAAGACGACAGTTGTTTTTGTTTTCATGTGAACAGGAAATGAAACTGGACCACAGCTCAGCCGATGAACAGAGACAGTGTCGTCTTCATCTGAAATGAGACAGTTTGTCCTCTCACTTCATCAGTGAAGAACTGATCTGTTGGATCTTTGTCACAGCTCTGAGATCAGTGGGACTGAAGCCTCTCCTCATCACATGGTAACCAGGAGCTCTTTATACAGAGCAGAACCTCTGCTGAGGTCCATCTGTCTCCTCTGGTCCCAGTTTGTCAGAAGCAGATGTTCATCAACACACAGTGAAACATGGCTTCACCTGTAACAGCAGTAAATCCACCTCTCAGGTGTCCACTCTGCACTTTGACATGCAGAGGACACACACTGAGCTCTTAGCGTGTTCATTCCAACACGTGCGCATGAAGCAGAGAGGAAGCTGCTCCACCTCTGAACAGGACTGAAGTCCCTGCTGCTCTTTCTACTGGATGTGCTGCATCACTGACTCACAGCTGCTGAAGTGAGTCTCTGGAAACACTGATGTCTTCTTCTCTCAACAGGTGGTGGTGATCTTTGTGAAGCTGAGTGTGAAGAGGACAGTGTGTGTGGACGGAGGCTGAGCTGTGTCCTGAGGATCCAGAGGCTGAAGCAGCAGCAGCTTGTGTGTAGATCGGCTCTGACTGGGCCTTGTTGCTGGGAGGCAGAGTTGACACAGAGCTCCAGAGCAGAGGTCTTCAACAGGGGGTCCGCGACCCCTAGGGGGTCAGCGGAGGTACTGCAGGGGGGGGTCGCAAAATCTTTGGTTGATAAGATACATTATTTTATTTTTTTTCCAACAATTTTTTTTCCCCACAAATTCGAATTTCTTTAAATACACATTAACATGCATCCCACATATTGTGAGGCTGATTTGACCCTCTGCCTGACAACCTCCATCCATCCAAGATTAGACAAGTTGTGTGAAACCCATCAGGGTCCGACATCTCACTGATGTGGGAGTATGTGTGCCATCCACAGATGGCTTGACGATTCACTGTCTCTTCTACATGCATGTTTAAAATAAAAACATGAATCTTTAATAGCTCAGTGTTGTATGCAAGATGTATGTTTTTAAATGGGAGTAGCATGTCCACCCTGTACCTTGCACATGTTTAAATTAAAAACATGAATATATGAACCCATGTAATATTCGAATCGCTTAGAATGACCCTGTTATTGAATGCACAATAACAGGGTAGCTATGTTTACACATGGCACTAGGCCCAATTTAATATAAAACACAATTTTATACAATATATATATAGTAGGGGGTCCCTGCTCCATCTCTCCACCAGTTTGGGGGTCCTTGGCCTGAAAAACGTTGAAGACCCCTGCTCCAGAGGAATCAGAGAAGGTTATTGTAATATGTAACTTAACCAATAGATGGCCGTCGCAACCGATTGTGTTTATTCACGTGAAGAATGTGTTTATTGAAATGACCAGTGGTGGAATGTAACGAAGTATTTTTACTTCATAACTATACCTAAGTAAATTTTTACGTATTTGTACTTTACTTAAGTAAAAATAATAGTGCATACTATTTACTTTTACTTTTCATTTTGCAGCTATTATCTATATTTTTACTCCACTATATTTCTACAATATGTGTCATTACTCGTTACATATTATGAACAGTTTTGTGAAATATGGATTGCGTTGCTGTTTTGGAAGTTTAAACGTGCACACACACACTTGTCACCGCAAAAAGACGTTTAGAATTATGTTATGATCTTAAAGTTCCTGGATTCACGTCACAAATTGATTTAGTTCAACACAAAGTTAAACATATTTAAATCACTTTGAGTTTAAAATATGAGTTTTATCTTTAACACAAAAGATCAAAACTCTGGACTTAAAATTGGGACGTTTTCATTTCTTCATCAGGTGCAGAGCAGTGGTTGCTTTTCTTCTTTCTGACCCACAGGTGGTGCTGTAGTATAACAGCAGCACATCCCAGTCAAAGCCTTTATATTCAGTCTATGAGTCAAACACATGGATCATTTCCTCTGTGACAAACCAGATGTAACGAGAAGAAAAACATCTCAGAGAGAAAAGTTCTGTTTCTACTTGTCTCTGCTTTAATGCTCAATAAACATCCTTGCACCGACTTCACTGGAATCATGACTCTGATTTTCTTTCATCTTCAAACAAACAGGTGGAATCTCTCTCTCTCTATCTCTCTCTCTCCCCCCCCCCTTTGGTCTTTTTCCCTCTGCACTTGTAGTAGAGGTGTTTTTTGTTTCTGTGTGAGTGACAGTGTCATGAGCAGCAGTTTGTAGTTGTTAGTTGTGTGTTTGTGCAGCATGGCTGCTGCAGGTGGAGGCTTCGGCCTCCACAAGCTAACACGCCGACATGGCATCAAACTGTGTCCAGCTGTAGGTGAGGTTGTGGGGTATGACAGTGTGAAGTCGGCCTCACGGTTGTGTTTGTGGATAGCATTGAAAAAGCTAACCAGCTACTGGAGAGGGGAGTTGTGATTCAGGGCTCCTTCACACATGTGTTGTCACTGGCTAATCCGGTCAAGAATGTCCTCATTTATAATGTCCCCCCATTCCTGAAGAACTGGCTAGACATGGACAATTAATGTCCCCCATAAAAATGATCCCCATTCACAGTAAATCTCCACACCT
Source organism: Platichthys stellatus (assembly GCA_016801935.1). Taxonomy (NCBI): domain Eukaryota; kingdom Metazoa; phylum Chordata; class Actinopteri; order Pleuronectiformes; family Pleuronectidae; genus Platichthys; species Platichthys stellatus. The sequence continues at coordinate 751,491 of CM028859.1, forward strand.
CAAACATGTCGTGTCTTTTAGGAGACACGTGTTTATGGTGCTGAAGAAGAGTGAGGAAGAGTTGAACCTGGTCTTTAGTTTTAAAATTGAGGAGTTTCCCTTGGCCGTGCAGTTTTTCACGCCAGAGGATGGGGTAGTCAACAAGGTGATAGATTTCTTTGAAAATCCAGATGAGTCTGCACAGGGAATACTGGAAAAAATACAAAGCTCTCTTGAAAACATGGGTCTATCCCTAGATCATGTTTCTGCATTCAGTGCTGACAACGCAAATGTCAATTATGGCAGCCACAATTCGGTCTTTACAAAATTGAGAGGCGCCAACTGTGAGATCCTTTGTGGCAACTGCCATGCACATATTGTCCATAACACAGTGAAAAAGACCCTGGACAAGCTCTCAGTGGATGTGGAAAATATTGTCCTCAAGATATATAGTTTCTTTTCCAACTCTGCCAAAAGGAGAGAGTCCCTAAAGGAGTTTTGTGAATTCTGTAATGTTGAATTCCATGAAATCCTGTGTTGACAAGATGGCTGTCACTCAACCCTGCAATCACCCGCCTGCTGCAGAACTGGGTCCCGCTGAAGTCTTATCAACTCAGCATTGGTGAAGAATGTCCAAAGCGCCTGAAAGATTTGCTGAGGTCGACAGAAGATGCTGCTGGAGTTGAGGAAGAGGCAGACATTGTCTAGTTTACCTCCTCTTCTGTAATAATGTCCTGTCCCTGTTTGAAGAGGTGGTGAAAAAGCTGGAGAAGAATGTTACCACGTCTGTTGACCTCTTCTCCATCATGGACTCTTTCCGGAGAAGACTATTTCAGAGAAGAGATGATAGGTTGTATGGGTACCTAACCAAACAAAAGCTCCAGCGTCTCTCACCATCTGATGCTGATGTTGCCAGGCAGGAATTTACAGCCTTCTTAAACCATGCCATCAGTTATATCGAGAAGTGGTTTGACTTCTCAGAGGAAAACTGGCTCTTCCACCTGCAGCCCCTCTCTCTAGCATCTGGGAAGATCTCCTTTGATGACATGGAGAACATAATCAACCGGCTTTGCAATTGTTTCATTCTTACCTGCCAATTGCTAGTGTAGTGATAGACCCTGTTTAATATTATTGATGGTTATAAACAAATACAATTGATAGATAATATATACAAATAAATACATAAACTTAGTTTACAGTATACACACATATGCAATCTTTTATACAACATCTTACAAATTCAGACAGTTCATATACTTGATAGATAGATGGATAAATAAATAAAGAATAATAAATAAATTAAACTATAGGTAGTTAAAGTAGTATACAAAATTATGAATATATACAATTAGATTTCCCCCCATTATTTACCACTGTAAATGACAACTTTTCATCTCTTCTGGTAGGCTGAACATTTCCATGGATGATCTGTATGAAGAATGTGTATCTGCAAACAGTCTTCTGAAGCACCTCACTCAGGAGAAGGAAGCCTGGCAGTCTAAAGGAACAGCAGAGAGGTGGATGGAGGTTCTTCAGGCAGCTGACCTTCCCAAATAGGGCTGCAACTAACGACTATTCTAATAGTCGATTAGTCATCGATTACTGAAACGATTAATCGACTAATCGGATTATGAATGACACAAATTCTCAATTGCTCTTATTTAGCCAACAGCTTTTAAATTTAGCTTGAGGTTGTTAGAGGCATGTGATGACTGAAAATAAAGATAATCAAGATTGGTACTTCATGCAAAAAAAAGTTTTTTAATAAACTTTGCTGCATATTAGTGTACTGTTGACACAAAAGCAAAGAGAAATCGAGTTTTTGTCCATTTTAAACCAAGGACAGGCAAAGTTCTGATACAAAAAATATATTAAATTTCAAGTAATCCATTTTTCCTGTTAACAAACAGGACAGGGAAAGTAGCAGCAAAAAGAACATCAACAAACAAAACTAGAGTCTACTTTGGACTAAATAATTGTAAATAAAAAAGACGTTTGTCAGGCAACAGGATAACATTACGATTTTAAACTCGTTCAATTATTTTTTGTAATGGATTCTAGAATCCTGCGCACAGGTATATACGTGTATGTAGCAACCTAGCTAAAAGGCTATCTTACCGAGGCGAGTCCGCATCGTTTACGTTACGATGTCAAACCTCCTCCTCAAATGCAAGTGTCCTGCTTCCATGGAGTGCAGGTCCGCCGTACAGATATTGCACATAGTTTTTTTCGGGCTATGTTGAGGGTGAAGATCTCCCCGCGATGCTGTTGCAGCGGACGCCGCCATTGGTCCATGTTTTGTCACTATTGCACATGCGCAACTTTCAGAGATAGGAAGGATGCGAGATGGCTCACTTCTCAGCTACTTCCATCAGCACCTCCGGTAAATCAACGTTTACTTCATCTGCACGGCACGAAAAACACATGCTATGACGTAATCAATGACTTGTCGACGAGTAAGTTCTTCGGCGACTATTTTTGTCATCGGTTTTCGTCTACGACGTCGACTAATCGTTGCACCCCTATTCTCAATCAATCCCCAACGCAAAGGATCGTTTCAAAATATTTGACTCTTCAACAGCAATGGTCAAATGCTCATAAAGACAATGGAGCAGAAAAGTTACACATACATTCTCTTATTCAAATTGGCCATTAAGAGATCTTAAAAATCTGTGTTTATATGAGGGGCCACAAGATAAAAACTCGTTTTTACTTGATAATTCCTAGTTTGTGTTTATCCCTTCACTACAGCTCAAAATACCCGCATGGCCCAGTAGGGGAATGGGTGTGGCTTTGGTGATTCTGTCCTTAAACTGCAAACATTTTAAAAGTATGCAACAAAAATTGCCTTTCATTGGGGGTTGTTGTTTTTAATTTGAGCTGACTCTACAAATAAAAGGAGAGCAGAGGCCAGCCCCAGTTGTTGTGACATGGCTCAATATTCGGTTTCTGAAACAGAAAAAACGTGTGCCTGACATACAAGTTGCACTTTTTTGTTTCAGCTTCACGCACAACCCAACACCTCCTGGTAATTTCCTTTTTCTCTTTCAAGGGCCTTCATTCTAAAAATACATTCAGCTGAGATAGCTGTTGAATTGCCAGACTTGAGATATAACTGTAGCTATGTGGGTGCTGGTTACACAACCCTGAGGTAACATAAAAGCTACTTTCTTCAAAGGTCAGATGAAAAGGAGGCCAGATGAAGTCTCCTGCACGCTACACTGTCCTTTAGAGAAAGGCCACAGCCAGATTGGGAGTGTGAGGGAGAGAGGCCGGAGAAAATGAGAGTGGAACACTTCTTAAACACAGATTAGCAGGAGGATTTTGTGGAATAATGAAGAGTTTCCCCTGAGGACCATCACCTGCTCTGCGCCACATTCGTATGCATGCAGGCAGTGACGGCAGAATCTCTCCTGCCATGGACAATCCAATCAAATAAGTGCAGAGAGAGGACAACCTTTTCGGTCCTCTCAAACAAATGAAAGCTGAACTG
>CM028859.1:773694-787658 GCA_016801935.1 Platichthys stellatus
GATTATACAATGAACAATGAAGGTTATGGAGTTCTTAACAGTGTGACGGTTGGCAAAATTCACGTATGCAATATTAATGACAGATCATTTGTGAAAGAAGAACATTTATTATGAACATAATAAAGTATAAAAACACAAATTACTAAACAATCAAACTTTTAACGACTAACTGACTAAATATGAGTGTGTTTGTATGTAAATTAAGGGCCTTCCAAAATGGCTCACCAAATTTCACACCTTTGTAGAATGCTTTCAAAATGGTAGTTTATCCCCTAAGATAAGAGCCCCCCCCCCCTTCTTCTGAGGTTGCTTTACGGGGGTAGGTTTAACTAGGTGGAGACTATGCCTGTGTCTGTGTAGATGTTAATCAGATAATGCAAGAGTCAGAGAGACCTACAAAGGAGGCCTGTGAAGGGCCTAACTAACAATTACTTTCAAATAACAGGGACACAGTGTAGGAGGGTTGATTCTGTTATATTTGAAGAAACACTGAGTTTATGTACCTGGCTTCATTGTGTGTGTTTGAGATCACAGTGTTTTTCCTCTCAGACTGAAGATGAGTGGTAATGAGGAGGACAGAGCAGAGTCTCCAGGGTTCAGCTGTGTGTCTCTGAAGAGTGACTGGTCCATGGGTCATCCTGAGAACTTCAGTAATGAACCTGGACCCTCACACACAAAGTATGAGACCTGCTACAAACACGTGAACATCCAAACTGAATCCTCAGAGAATGAACCAGTGAATGATGTGTTCTGAATAAAACATGTTTGTGTTTGCAGAGGTCAGGACCACAGACTGAGAGCAGAGTCTCCAGGGTCCAGCTGTCTGTCTCTGAAGAGTGACATGTCCATGGGTCATCCTGAGAACTTCAGTAAAGAACCTGGAACCTCACACACAAAGTAAGAGACCTGCTACAAACATGTGAACCTGCAAACTTTCTCTCAGTGTTTATTTGGTCGAGGTCACTTCTCGTAGCTCTAAATATGTTTTCATGTTGGTGTGTTGATGCTGACCACACTTTGTCCTTGTAAATTATCTTCGAAAAAAACACATTCATTGTGGAAAAAGGGGGACGAAAGTTGATCTTTAGTGACACAGGTGTACAAATAGAAGATCTCAGGAGTCTTAGGCAACATCAACATTACTGTGTTTTAGTTTTAAACACAGTAATTTTCACTGTTCCTGCGACTTCTCTGCTCGATCCATCAAAAGTACAATCGTCTTTCTAACTTTAATGTGGACGACATAGTTTTATCCTCCAGTTACACCTGACGGCTGCAGCTTGCCCCTATACAGTTTCTTAACTGCCTTTATGATCTCAAACCCTGGAGCTTTGTACAAGTAAATGAAAACAAAATTAATTATATTTTACCCTCAAAGCACTTGAGACCCTTTACTCTGTAACACCCAGTAGCCAGAAGCCCCATGTTCTCAGGTTCTGTCCGTCCAGCCCTTTCTTGTGAATGGGATATCTCAAGATTGCTTTGAAGGACTTTCCTCAAATTTGGTAGAAATGTTCTCTTAGACTCACAGGTTGACTGATTAGATTTGGGTGGTTGAAGGTCACGGTCAGTGGCGGTTTTGGGCACGGTGGGGGGGGTGTGGGGGTCAGCACGAGCACTATTATCTTAAAAATATTATTTATCATATCACTGTCTGGGGAATTGGCAAACAGGCGCCCCCTGCTTGATGCTGCGTGAGAAGGGGAAGGGGAGGGGGTGCGGGGGACAGTTCACCTCTGGGTCTCCCAAATGGAACGGTGTTGTGCAATAGTGCTTAAAAAGAGTTACCATAGAATGGTGCCTTTAGGCACTCAATAAATTTGGTTATCAAAATAAAATGTAAAACATTAATATTTAAAATATTAATAATAAATCATAACTTTAATTGGTTAAAGTTCTCGCGGGGCACCACCCTTCATAGAAGGGAAAAGGTAGCCAATTCATTGATTAAGATCTGTCTCATTTAGATCTAGTTCAATTAGAAATCTCAATATTTTACCATTAAAGATTATATAATGAACAATGAAGGTTATGGAGTTCTTAACACATATCAAACTTATAAACACACACCGATCAAATAAACAGTCTTGCTTAGCGTAGTATAATTATTAAGCCAAGATTATGTTACCAGTCCGAGGGAAAGAGGAAAAGAGAGTTGCTGTTCAGTTTGCAGTTCTGTGAAGTCTCCTGGCTTTGTGGTCGTAGAGTTCTGCATTCGCGTTTCTGTCGAGCGGTGTGCTCAGATGCTCAGCTGCTCAGCTGCTCGCTCTGATCCAAGAACTCACAGGTCTTGGACCAGAGTGACCAATAGGAGTTGACCATGGTGGTTCTTGACACCTTTGTGTGACATTGCCCAGACCCCAGGACATGCAGCATCCTGTTACATCCTCTGGGAGACTGAGTTCCTTGACTTTTTAAGATCAATGGAACCTGTGGCATTTGGGGAATTGAGTCCACTCCAGCACATGCGGCATGTTTGTTACAAGTTTGACTGAAAGGAGGCCTGTGGTTTGCACAAAAACCCATGTCCCAACAACGGACAAGGGGGGGGATGGGGGATCCACTGTATAGAGCAGTGATTCTCAAACTGTGTGGCGTGCCCGCGGAGGCATATGCTAATATTATAGCCGAACAAATGTTTTAACGTCCGCATCTCTTTAACGGCGGAGCAGTAAACAAATCGCTCTTTCGCTGTAGCAAGGGGTCGGCAACCCGATGCCCTTCAGCCCCTCTGCAGCGGCTCCCTGAACACTGTTGTGCCTGTCGCGTATTTTTCGCGAACGGACAGTGCACACATACACAGGCTCCACGGCTCCGCGCCCCCCCCGCTCACTCACTCACTCAGAGACACACACAGGAGAACAGAGCTCGTTCACGTGAAGCAGCCGGTCAGGGACAAACAATAGACGGTGTTCAAAAACCAAGTTGAAAAGAAAGTACGATGTCTTGCTCTTGGTTCAAAGTCAATGTGGTAGGACATGAGGAGAGACCAGTGAGTAATTTATGTCTGAAAACTCTATGAGACCCAATAAATTAAGAAGACTCTTAGAAACAAACAAAAATTAAGATCTTCCCTGAACTGCCAAAAACCATGAGCCTCCTAGAGCTTATCACTTTTATGCATGATAAGGATCTTTTGGACCGCTCTCAGGATTGCACTTTCTGTGCCAGTCACTGTGGCTCCAGCAGAGAGGAGCTTTTCAAAACTGAAGTTGATCAAGACATACCTTAGGTCAACCATGTCTCAGAAACGGACTGGCCTTGCTGTCATCAGTATCAATCACTCAATAGGGGAGCAGATTTCATATGATGACATTATTGATGATTTTGCATCCAGGAAGGCCAGAAAGGTTAAGTTTTAGTTTAAGTTTTGGTTTGTGTTTTCTATTCTTAGTGCAATAGTGTAATAATTAGATTTTCTTTAGTGTGTTTTTACATGTGTGTTTTTTTATTCTATATTGTATTTGTATATTTGTATTATTCTTAATATTTTATATTATTGTATCTCTGCTCTTATTTGTATATTATTCATAATATTTTAAGAATAATATGCTCTTGTTAACTTTTTTTCTTTTATAAGTTTCTTTTTCACTTATATGAAATTGGGATATTGGATCTCTACCGGCGCGAAACATGTATTGGCCTCTTGAACAGGATGTCCCAAGTCTGTCCAAAGGAATTTTGTTCACATTTTGACCTCTTGTCATTTGGTCTTGTAATGGGATATTTAATACATGTCACAGCAAACAATTATCTTCTGGTGTTTTAATTCTACCAATCTGCGGATGGGGGCTCAAAGCTTGTTCCATGGTGACAGATACAAGTCATTTGGCCCTGAGCCACCCAAAATACACTTCATTTATGCTTAGACAAGCTCCTCCTAACAGGAGAAGAACTGTTCAGACTCAAGTGTGAAAACCTGTTTCTCTCAGACCCCTGTTTCTGGTCAGTAACACCTGTAGTCACTTTTGCATCTGCTGGATTGGCCCCTGCTGTGAAAACCTTTTGGTTTAGCAGCGGGCACAGGAGTCTGGAACAAATACACATCTGAGCAGAGGAAGTCACCAAAACATCTTAGTGACTTAACAACAGAAACATATTGTGACGACCCCTTCCACCCTCACATGGACACTAGGTGTCCCTGTTCTCCCTTTTTCTGAGTTACAGGTGGAGTGGGTGTCAGCAGCAATCAGAGCACATCTCGGCCAGGTGTGCTCTGCCCCTTAAAAAGCTGGCCAGATTGGTCGCGCTCGCTCTCTCTCGCGCTCGCTCTCTATGCGCTACCTGCGGGACGAGGTTGGCTGTCCCGGACGCCAGTACCTTTTCTCTGTTTTGTTTCTGAAGAGTTGGCTGTTGTTTGTAGTTGGTTCCATTAATAAATGTTCCAAAAGAGCCACAGTTTTCCCGTGCCGTCTCCCTCCTTGCCGCAGTCTTGAGCCGGGCTGTGACAATATCTTGTAATAATATTCTCTATATACTTTTCATTCTTTCATTAAACTTATCTAAATACAGAATGTCACATTACACTCTTAAAGAAGAACAGTTTCGATTTCAATGGTCAAAGGTCTCTGACCTCATGAGACTGGAAACAATTGGAAGTATTTCTAGTTTTAACCTGTTTGTCTTGTGCTTCTCATACCTCAATAATAAAATCAGTTTAAATGTGCTTTATAAAAATATGAGTTGCCAACTTTTTACTCTGGAGTCTGCCTGACTTCAGATGCTTAACTACACTCATCTTGAAGCTGTCAATCAATCATGACAAAATGACAACCTGTGACTGTGACATGTGAGTTAACAGGAAATGTCTTCACAGAGAGAGGAGGAGGAGTCATGTTTCTGAGGAGGAGCAGTCGTCCTGCTGTGCTTCGTGTCAGGATGTCCTGAAGGATCCAGTCTCCACCAGCTGTGGACACTGGTTCTGCAGACAGTGCATCACCTCATACTGGGACCAGTCTGGTTCTTCAGGAGACTCCTCCTGTCCCCAGTGTGGACAAAGATCCAGAAGAGGAGCTGGAGGTCAGACAGCCGGTCAGAGCAGCACTGTACATGTGTCTGCTGATGTCTTCACTTCTGACAACAGCACATGTGGTTTTATTTTGTTCCTTCATACAGCATCAACATTTAACATCGTTAGAAAAGCACAAAGTTAAAAAGCTTTTATTTTCTGTAGTTTTTCTGTATCTGATGAAAACAGTCAGCAGATTCTCAGATTCTCTGTCTCTCACATTGTTTCTTGTCTTTCAGCAGATCGTGGTCTGCAGGAGGTTTCAGATGAACATAAGCTCAGTGTGAGGAGGAGATGTGAACATGTGACTGAAGGAACTGATGAAACAGGAAGTAGAACCCTCCTCAACAGGATCTACCCTGAGCTCTACCTCACAGAGGGACAGAGTGAAGAGGTTAATACTCAACATGAGGTGAGGCAGCTCGAGACGGCTTCCAAGAAGAAGATCCTCCAGGACACTCCCATCAAGGTCCTGCGTCGCTGGCGTTGGAAAAACCTTCTCGGTGCAGAAGTTCACTCTGGACTGGGCAGAGGGTTTAGAGAACCAGGATGTGGGTCTGCTGGCTGTGCTTTCGTTCAGGGAGCTGAACCTGGTGACGGACCAGCAGCACAGTCTTCTCACGCTGCTCCATGTTTTCCATCCAGCGTTACAGAAGCTCACGGCAGAGACGCTCGCTGTCTGTAAACCTTTGTTCATCTTTGACGGCCTGGATGAAAGCAGACCTTCTCTGGACTTCAACCACAGGGAGCTTGTGTCTGAGGTCACACAGAGGTCATCAGTCAACGTGCTGCTGACAAACCTCATCCGGGGGAATCTGCTTCCCTCGGCTCTCGTCTGGATAACCTCCAGACCTGCGGCGGCCAATCAGATCCCTCCTACATGTGTTGACAGGGTCACAGAAGTAAGAGGCTTCACTGATGCCCAGAAGGACGAGTACTTCAGGAGGAGATTCAGTGATGAAGAGCTGTGCAGCAGAATCATCTCACACATCAAGACGTCCAGGAGCCTCCACATCATGTGTCAAATCCCAGTCTTCTGCTGGATCAGTGCTACAGTTCTGGAGCACATGTTGACCACAGACCAGAGGGGCGAGCTCCCCAAGACCCTGACTGACCTGTACTCACACTTCCTGCTGGTTCAGACAAAGAGGAGGAAACACAAGTACGGTGAGGGACATGAGATGACTCCACAGCAGCTGATGGAGGCTGACAGGGACGTTCTCCTGAAGCTGGGGAGGCTGGCTCTTAAACATCTGGAGGAAGGAAATATCATGTTCTACCAAGAAGACCTGGAGTTGTGTGGTATTAATGTCACAGAGGCCTCAGTGTACTCAGGAGTTTGTACTGAGATCTTCACAAGGGAGTGTGTGATCTTCCAGAAATCAGTCTACTGCTTTGTTCATCTGAGCGTTCAGGAGTTTCTGGCTGCAGTCTACATGTTCCACTGTTACACCAAGAAGAACACAGAAGAACTCAACAACTTCTTGGGAACATATGGGAACACATGGGGTACCTTCTCCCTGGATGACCTCCTGAAGAGAACCATGAAGAAATCCCTCACCAGTAAAAATGGTCATCTGGACCTGTTTGTTCGCTTCCTTCACGGCCTCAGTCTGGAGTCCAACCAGAGAGTCTTAGGAGGCCTGCTGGGTCGGACAGGAAACAATCCAGAGATCATCAAGAGAGTCTTAGGAGCTCTGCTGGGTCAGAGAGGGAACAATTCAAAGATCGTCAAAAACCTGAAGAAGATGCAGGGTGATGAGATTTCTCCTGACAGAAGCATCAACATCTTCCACTGTCTGACTGAGATGAACGACCACTCATTTCATCAGCAGATGCAACAGTTCCTGACGTCAAAGAACAGATCGAAGAAGGAAATCTCTGCGATCCACTGCTCAGCTCTGGCCTACATGATGCAGATGTCAGAGAAGGTTCTGGATGAGTTGGACTTGAAGAAGTTCAACACATCAGACCAGGGTCGACTGAGATTGATCCCAGCTGTGAGGAACTGCAGGAAGGCTCTGTGAGTCCAGACATGATCAATAACATGTTCAATCAGTGGAGATGTGTCGTTCTTCAAATACACTCAGTGTTAAATGGTTCTCATTGTTTGGGGCAGCATGGTGTTGCAGTGGTCAACACTGTTAGTGCAACCTTTCTGTGAGGAGGAGGTTCTCCTGGTGTCTGCAGGGTTTTCTCTGAGTTCTCCAGCTTCCTCCACAAACTTAAAAACCATGTCGATCGGAGTAAGGTTGATTGGAGACAGAAATTCAGAGTCAGCTGAGATTGGCTCCAGTGGGGGGGAAAGTGGAACCCAAACGGGGGAGAGTTTGTTGAAAAGCCGTAATGATTTTAAAAATATACAGTATATCAATAATTAATTAAATTCATTTAATTTGTAAGTGCTTAATGAAACTGGTTGACTAAATGGATTGATTGACTGAAGGCCAGAGGTTACCTGTCTCACCCCCACAAACTAATGGTTTAGTCCTTGTTCTGTAAACATAATGGAAGTGAGTGAAAATTAAAGACAGAAAGCAGCTGTTGACAGATTTCTTTCCACAAAAAAGGGAGTCCAGCAATAACACACTTTATTACACTGGGGCTCACTGTCTGTGTGTCGCAGATTCTCAGTTGTCTGATGCTCATTTAGCCGAGGGTTTAATTCCTTTACTTAGAGCTCATAGTAACATGAGAACTGAACAATGTGGACTTGAACCAGGACGACATGTTGTCTAGGCAACTCAATAAAATAACACACATTCACAATCCTTCACCTGAAGTTTTTAACTTTAACTTTTAAAATAACTACAAGCTTTCTGGTGTGATCACCTTTTGTATGAAGAAAGTCCTGTGAACTCAAATAAATACCAGTACTACACAGAATGAAACCATCAATTGTCCATCATATGTCAGTTTGTTACATTATAAATGTTAGAAAATGAGAGACAAATAATAACTTGAGGTTGATGGGATGTATTTTAAAAATTGAAATTTAGGTTTCTGCAAATGAATCTAGTGAAGTTTCTAATGCAGTAACCATTGCCTCAATGTATGGGTTATTAAACTAAGATGATATTTTTAAGGTTTGTTTTATACTAAAGAAAATACCTGAATATATAATATATTTGAAATAATATTATTTTGGCCTGATACTCCTAACAAACCTCATTTTACTATAGTAAAATAACAGTAGGCAAAAGTCTGAGAACAGAGGATTAGTACTGTACCCTATCAAACACTAAAGATTTATTCAGTTGACTGTTATATGTTTAGAATCACTGACTGTTCCTTTAAACTGAAGAAGCAAAACTGGAAATATCGTTTATTCTTCTTTCTTGTCAAACTAGAATTACCATCCTACGTTTGTACTCCACCACCAACCAGTGCAGTGTCAGTCCCTCCAGGTTCCTGACATGTAGCAGTCACAATAACATGAGGTCACTGTGACCTTTGACCACTGACATCTAATCAGTTTATCTTTGAGTCAAACTGGTTAAAATGTGAAGAAATCCTCAAAAGACAGACTTGAGACATCATGTTCAACAGACCATAAACATGTTTTGTGACCTTGATCTTTGACCTCTGACCACCTGAATCTAATGAATTCCTCTGTCAGTCTGAATGAACGCTTGAACCAAATCTGAAAGGATTCTCTTGAGGAGTTTTTAACATGTTCATGAGGCAAAAAGGGGATTTACCAGGGTGAGGGTCACATGATCACGTTTTGTATGAATGTTGTTTTCTGATTTAATTTAAACAGATATTTTCTTTGATTACAGTCTCGTTGGTTGTGACCTCTCAGAGACTCACTGTGGAGTCATGGCCTCAGCTCTGAAGTCAGACCACTCACATCTGAGAGAACTGGATCTGAGTATCAACAACCTGCAGGAATCAGGAGTGAAGCTGCTGTGTTCTGGACTGGAGAGTCTAAACTGTCGACTGGAGACTCTGAGGTCCTTAAATCCTTCTTCACCTTTCAGACTTTCTTTCTTATTGGGTCATTATTTATTTAAATTGTCTCAGTTCTGCTCTGCTCACTGTCCCTCAGTCATCTGTCACTCACCCAGCCTGTCAGTCACGTCCACCTCATCAACTCCATTCACCTGCACTCACCTGCTCCTGATCACTAAGAAAGTGTCAGTAAATAACATGTGGTCTGAGGCCGGGCACTCGTCCTCCTCAGGTTTTCAAAATAAGACACATTCTTATTGAAACACGTTGGACAGTTGATAAGTATAGAAACAAACAGGAAGTGACTGTCAGGAGCCATCCCTACTTTAAAGAGTGTTTAATTGCCATCCCTACTTTAAACAGTGTTTAATTACACAAACCTGCTCAGTGACCAACACACAGAGAAGAAGCTGATGAATGAAACAATGGTCCAACATGTCTGAACTGATATTTATCTTCAGGTCACAGACTGGCCTGAGGTCAGCAGCATGTTGAGTCTGTGTTGACTTGATGACAATCCACAACAACAGGACACATTCTAATATTCATATTTCTTTATTAAGTTTGAGGGGCTGCAGACTGTCAGAGATCAGCTGGTCTTCTCTGGCTTCAGCTCTGAGGTCAAACCCCTCTCATCTGAGAGAACTGGATCTGAGTAACAACAAGCTGCAGGACTCAGGAGTGAAGGAGCTGTGTGGTTTTCTACAGAGTCCAACCTGTCGACTGGAGATTCTGAGGTCAGTTCACTGACAGACTTTTGTAGCTCTCTAATCTATAATACAGCATTTATACACAATTTAATTATAATTTAACATGAATCCTCTTAATACATAACTTGAATCCATTCATTAATTAATCTGTGACATTTAAAATATTCAGTTACTTGTTAAAACACTGAGTTTACTTCTGAATTTCCTAAACTGATCTGCAGGACAGAGACCGGGTCCAAATAATCTGTTTTTACTGAATCAGGACTCGTTTTTAGTCCAACATGTCTGATTTCATATTTATCTTCCATGTTATGAGTCTGTGCTAACATGAATATTTTTGTGTTATTTTCACACATGATCTCAGTTTAATTTACAGTTAAGTTTTATCCTTTATCCAGGTTGAGGAGCTGCAGATTGTCAGAGATCAGCTGTTCTTCTCTGGCTTCAGCTCTGAGGTCAAACCCCTCTCATCTGAGAGAACTGGATCTGAGAAACAATGACCTGCAGGACTCAGGAGTGAAGGAGCTGTTTGATCTAAAGCAGAGTTCAGGTTGTCAACTGGAGACTGTGAGGTCAGTAGATGGTTGGAGTCAGTCCACGCTGCGGTCATCAGTATTTTACTAAACACAGTCAGTATCACAGATTCAGGGTCTGTGCTACCAAGCAGGATTTGTGGTTATCAGGTTAACTTCAGGTTTAGTTTTTTCAGTTCTACGAAGCTCGTCCACTTCTTAACGAGGTAAATCACCATGGTAACTTCTGATGAATGGCTAACCTGCTCCAGGTTAAGTTGGAAATCAACCCGTATAAAAGCTCCGCCCACTGACCACAGTGACTCTACACTGTTGTGTGGTGCACACTCTCCTTAAAGGGACGGATAAGGGAAGTTTAAATCAATGCCTGGTTGGTTCAGATGATCTCTAACTCACCCAGAACATCTCAATGTCTCCAGACTCATCCTGTCACCAAAACACCAGATGACCTCAGTCAGCTTCCTGAAGACAGGCTCATGTGTTTCTATTGAGTAGTGATGTCAGAGGTCTCCACCACAGTGTTTGTCCTCAGAGACAGTGTGTGTCCTTAGAGTCAGTGTGTGTCCTCAGAGTGAGTGTGTCCCCTCAGAGTCAGTGAGACAGTGTGTGTCCTCAGAAACAATGTGTTTGTCCTCGGAGTCAGTGAGACAGTGTGTGTCCTCAGTCAGTGTGACAGTGTGTGTCCTCAGAGATGGTCTGTGTCCTCAGACTCAGCGTCTGTCCTCAGAGTCAGTGTGTGTCCTCAGTTACAGTGTGTGTCCTCAGAGTCAGTGAGACAGTGCGTGTCCTCAGAGACAGTGCAACAGTTTGTGTCCTCAGAGACAATGTGTGTCCTCAGAGACATTGAGACAGTCTGTGTCCTCAGAGTCATTGAGTGTGTCTTCAGTTACAGTGTGTGTCCTCAAAGGCAGTTGGGGGAGTGTGTGTCCTCAGAGACAGTGTGTGTCCTCAGAGTCAGTTAGACGATGTGTGTCTTCAGAGACAGTGAATCAGTGTGTGTCCTTGATGACAGTGTCTTAACTTAACGAGTTGATAAACTGTCCATGGCTGTGATTGATCATACACAGTAAACCCTGCCCCTTTTATGTGCACAGTCAGATCTCGTTGAGGGAAACGTTGAGTTAACTTAACGAGTTGATAACCAGCGTCATGTGACCACTTTAGGCCGGCGCATGCTGGAAGGGCAGGTTGCGGGTCAGCAGCTCCATAGATTCCTGTTCATGTCCTGGTGGTCGTGCAGCGGTGTGGAGGCGCCGGGCCTCAGCAGGAACACCCCCATGCTGAACACCACCGTCTCGCAGATGTGCATGCAGGTGACCGGGGGGTCAATCGTTCAGCCCTAGGTCATACTTTCGGATCTCTTCTACCAAACGCTCTTCTATTTGGTCAATATTCGTTCTTCTAAATCTTCTGTGGTTTCTGCCGGTATTATGGGGCATGAAAACGCAAATGTGACTCCGGAAAGGATGGTCTGGTTAGCAGACCAATCACAGGCTTGTGGGCTGCGTGAGGCTTGAGTAGCTTTGTCGTATAGTTAAAAAAAAAAAAACGACGCACGCAAGCATGCAAGGGGCTCTTGCGCTTGCGTGCCTCTGAAAACGTAGAAGCATGCGCCGCCTTTAGCCTGACTGTGTTTGTCCGGTTCAGTTGAGCTGAATCTCAGAAACATCTCGTGGACATGTTGAAGTGGCTGCGTAGTTCAGACCTCAGTGTTTCCTCATTGAAGCTGTGAGAGGACAATGAGGACAGATGTCAGGATTGGACAGAGACACAGAGACAACAGTCAGCCAATCAGATGAGGCCACAAGCCGCTTGGGATCATTTTATTGTTGACGTGAAGACGACAGTTGTTGTTGTTTTCATGTGAACAGGAAATTAAGCTGGACCACAGCCGACAGCCTCACACGAGGGACAGAGACGGTGTCGTCTTCATCTGATCTGAGACAGTTTGTTCTCTCACTTCATCAGTGAAGATCTGAAAATGTGCGTATTTCTAAGCAAACACTGACCCATGCGTACGAGCGTTTTGGAGACGGGAAAGTGGCGATGCAGACGTGAGCCGTGAACTGAAGCAGATTATTGATCCAATTCATCATTCGCATTAAAACCAACATCTTAGTTTTGCTCGCGTCACATATCTGCTCCACCCGACCTTTTTAATTTAAAAATATATAAAACAACTTAGAGCAAATTACGTTCAGATTCTATTTAACAGTGGAGTTACAGAGTCATTAATAGTTTTTAATAATATCTTCTAACACTGTGCGTGTATCATCAAATCACTGCAGTGAACGTGACCGTGCCACAGAGCGCACAGGAGATCACTTAAGAAATGAAGACTGTAACTGTTGCCACTATATTACTTAAATATGTTGTAAAGGTTTTCCAATGTGTATTTTATATTTGTATATAGCATTACTGTGTAATTAGAGATAAGACTTTTATTTTGAAGCCTCCACTGAGCTGCTTGTTTTGAGGGTGAGACACAGAGAAGCAAGCAGATGTAGTTACACACATGTCTAAGAGTTCGTTAATTAAGAGAGATATTAATGCCTTTAAAAGGTGATAAGGACTTATATTAAGTTGTATACGAGAAGATAAGAAGATTCCTTTTCAGAGCATGCAGCCAACGAGTTATTTTGTCTGTTTGTTATTTACTTTAACCTTGACTGTAATTATTGATACTGTGTTTGCTAACTAGCTAACGTTATATGTTATGTCTTTGTTACCGTGTATAACCTAGTTTTCACGGTTTGATGTGGAGAACAAGACTTCATTAAAAACCCGTGGAGGAAACCATTTGCTGTCTGACTGTGCTTTGGAGGATGTAAACTCCAGCCAGGATGAAAGAGGTGAATTAACGGGGAGAGTAGAACGGTCTGAAGGTGATGAAAAAAGTTTCCAGGTCCGGAGAACAGGACTGTAAAATTACTTTCACGTTGCTGCACCAGCCATGGTTTATATAAAAACAAATCCCTCCGCCTTTTGCCTTGCGTGAGAGGATCGGGTCGCGGTCCGCGCATAACAGATGAAAGCCGGTCAGCTGTGCAGCGGAGTCCGGTGTGGCTTCGGTCAGCCACGATTTCGTAAAACACAAGACAGAAGAGAGGGAAAAGTCTCTAACCCACTCTAGACCCAGAGGTTTTAGCCAATTACAGACCAATATCTAATCTCCCCTTCATGTCTAAAATCTTAGAAAAAGTCAGCTGTGTGAGTTTCTCCAGGAAAATAATATATATGAAAACTTTCAGTCGGGGTTTAGAGCGAATCACAGTACAGAGACAGCCTTGACAAAAGTCACTAATGACCTTTTAATAGCCTCAGATCAGGGACTTGTGTCTGTCCTCGTTCTGTTAGATCTCAGTGCAGCATTCAACCCAATTGACCATCAAATTTTATTACAAAGACTGAAACAGTTAATTAACATTAATGGAACCGCCCTTAACTGGTTTACTTTTCTGATCGCTCCCAATTCGTGCAAATTAATGATGTCATCTGTGCGCACCAAAGTTAACCATGGTGTTCCACAGGGCTCTGTGCTCGGCCCAATTTTATTCTCATTATATATGCTTCCACTAGGAAACATTATCAGGACACACTCTGTTAATTTCCACTGCTATGCGGATGACACCCAGTTATACTTATCAATAAAACCTGAACAAAGTAATCAATTAACTAAACTTCGAACATGTCTCAAGGACATAAAAACCTGGATGACCCGCAATTTTCTCTTATTACACTCAGACAAAACAGAGGCTA
>CM028859.1:800614-810911 GCA_016801935.1 Platichthys stellatus
AGGTATAAAGACAAACTGAATTGTTTAAGCTTCGATTTAGAGGAAAACACACAACTGTGGCACTTTCACAAGAATGATCAGCTTTTTAATTTGCTCCCTAAAAGTTTGGCTGTAAATATAAAAACTGACAGTTTCCTGATCTTCAGATAGTTTGATGCAACACTGTGTTTTCACCTGGTCTTGATTCCTGATGTCTTTTTATTCGGTGACCGTCTCAACAGTCTGTCCTCGTCCCCTCAGGTGTATTCCATGTAAGGGCTCCAGGTACCCCCCCACCCTGCCCAGGCCTGCTGTGGCCATCCTGCCCTTCAAGCTGCCCCTGTGTCAGACCGCCACCGAGAAAGGACAGATGGAGGTAAACCCACCGAACGGGTCTGAGAAGACGTCCCAGATGCTCAGAGCCGAACCATTTAAACCAGTTGGACAGATACAATACAGCTGTGGACATGTTGAAATGTGGACGCACACCGCCCCGTGTCAACCTGTCCTCTTCTGTCCTCTTCCAGGAGCAGTTCCTGCGTTCAGTCCTCTTCCACAACCACTACAGCTTCCTGTCGTCCAGCGGCTACGAGGTGGACGAGGACGCACAGAGCCGCTCCCAGAAGGAGCAGCAGGAGCTGCTCATGAAGATGTTTGCAGTGAGTGTCTGAGCCGTGGAAAACATCCACACTCACTATTATGATCCCTGATTTGGAAGCGGTCTCCTGATTGGTGGGTTCTCGGCCTCTTCCTGCAGTTGTCCTGTAAGCTGGAGAGGGAGTTCCGCTCCGTGGAGCTGGCCGAGCTGATGACTCACAACGTGGTGACTCTGGCCATTCGGTACGCGTCCCGGTCCCGACGCATGGCCCTCGCCCAGCGGCTCAGCGACATGGCCCTGGAGAGATCCAACCAGATCCAGGAAGAAGAGCCGGAGGAGCAGGACGAGGAGCCAGAGCACAAAAGCATCAGAAGGAACTCTGGGTAATAATCAAAGTACTGATCTGTCACTTAAACTGATGTAAAATCCTCACAGCTCATATTGGCAGGAACAGGAGGTTCAGAGAATCTGGTTCTTTGATTAAAAGCCAAACGTTCAAGCTTCTTTATTCATCTTTTTGTGGGAGAAATAAATTACGTCCAATCAGCAAGATTAGAACTTTGTCATGTGAGCTGACTGAAAACAACAAGTGTCTTCTTTGGACAGGTATGACCAGAGCGAGGTCACAGGAGGACGTCAAAGCAACAGACATAATCAGGTGGAGGAAGAGGAGCAAGGACAGGAGCTCGAGGAGGAAGAGGACGGACAGGAGATGGAGACGGAGGAGACGCCAGAAAGCAGAAGACGTTAGTTCCACTTCTTTCTACGGCAGTTCGTCCTCCTCGTCTCTGAGGAGGACGAAGCTCCTCATCACTCTGTAAAGATCTAATCTGCCACCACTGAATGTTTCTCATGTGATCTGTGTCTCTTATTGTTTAGGTCTGAATCCATTTGCCAAAGAAGCTGTTTCACCGGTGCAGCCGTCTCTGACACCAAGTGAGTAAACTTATCAGGACTTACACATAGTATTAAAAACAAAAGTGGAGCTGGGTTGAGACGCCTGTCAGTCAAACCTAACTGTTACACATGGTAGGAAAATACATATTTGTTAACAGAGAATCAAGTATTGACTGATTGGTAAGTATCATTCATTATTCTCGTGTAAAGTATCAGCCGAGTTTATTCGTGTGGAAGTTGTGAGTTTTCCGAGATCATGTCAGAGCAGTTACAGCAGCCTCTAGTGGTCATGCCTAAAAACACAGTTTAGTTATTATGTGTTTAAATATTTTAAATCTGAACGTTCAGCTGATTCAACTCATTTGTTTTCCAGTTGGTAAATTAGGACGTGCAAACCCCTTCAAGGTAAGAGCCGGAGTGTACCCCAAAAAAGGACAAAAAAATGTATAAAATGTCTCCTGTTACCAGGAGAATTAAATCACGTTCAATATTCTCAGAGTCTGAAATGTGTCTCGATGGAACTTGACATGTAAACACAGTCTATTGAAATGGTTCCAGGTCTTTGGATCTGGGAAAGCTTCGTCCAGTCAGAGTCGAGGGACCAACATCCTGGACAACATGACGTCCAGCAGGAAGTCGGCTCCGCCCGGCGTCTCTGCAGGGAAACCCGGCAAAGGTCCCGTCCTCAAACCTCTGGCCCCGAGACCCAAGTCCAAGGTATCGTTAAGTTCAGCAGACGATTGAACTTCATTCATCAGACTTCAACATCGACCTGGAGACATGAACCCTCTTTCCTCTGCAGACCCAGTCCACCCTGCTCCAGATGACCGGCACAAAAACAGCCAATAAGAAGCCTCAGGGGAACACGGAGCCGGCGGCGGATCAGAGGAAACAAGCCGAGGTCCCGCCCCCAGCCTCGCCGGCAGATCACACCGACAACAAGAGGTCAGATAGGACTCAAGCCTCTGAAGTCAAAACACAGATTCCTCTGTCGTGTTAGCACGTTCTTTATAAACAGCTGTGGTTTCTCTCCAGACCCAAGACGGGGTTCCAGCTCTGGCTGGAGGAGAACAGGAAGAGCATCGTGTTCGACCAGCCGGACATGGAGGAGACGGACGTGATCAAAGAGGCCATGGGACGCTTCAGGACCATGTCCGCAGAGGACCGGCTGGTAGGACATCACAATGAAATGACTTCTGGACGTTTGTAAAGGTGTTAAAGTGACCAGCTGCAGAAACGAGCTGTGAACACAACACTGACGGGGACAGACGGATGTAGACCTGGACTCTGAGAGAGACAGATGTCCCCCACCAAAGCACATTTAAAAATCTTTATACTTTACACTCCTTGATTCATTTCTCATCTTGTCCCTCAGAGGATGTCTCTGTTCTCAAATGAGCTGTTTTCAGTTCGTCCTGTTTCCCCTGAAGAGCCGATCGATGTGTGAACCCGTCAGTTTAGAGACATGAGGAAAATCATTTGTATACGATAAACTATCGGGTTTGACAAACCCAATTTCCCCCCACCCCATGAACGTCCCGGTTAATGATGTGAGCTGTGGTCGTGTCTCGGTGACCAGGCGCCTCATCCTCTCGGCCACCTGAGCGCTAACAGACGTCAATCTGTGGGTTTCTGTAGTGGCTCGCTCCTGACCCTGCATACATCAAGACTCTCAGCAGAGAGCCGGGCGACACTGGACAGAGCAGAGGAAGAGGATGTGAGGCGATGGGGGAGGATGGGGGGGGGAGGGACGGACGCCTGTTGCCTGGGAACCCTGTCGAGTGTGTTTTGGCAGCGAGGGCACAAAGCATTGATCTTATGATAATCCTGTGTGAGAGTCGCTGAGTGGGTCAGTCTGCAGCAGAAGAATCAGAACTGAACCGTTTCCAGGCGCAGGTCCAGATCAGGGATGTTTCTTCACATTAGTTCAGATTTCATTTGATCCGGTTCTGCCTCAGAAACCAGGAGGTTCTGAACCGAGTCTCCAGGAAGTGGATTCCATCTCTGTGCTGCCTCCCGGTGAGAAGCAGCTTCAGCCTGTTTCGGTTCAGACTCGTTTATTAGATGAAGACGTCTCAAAGATCGGAAGATATATTATGAACACACACGCACCCCGCCCCCCCCCCGCATCTGCTACTAACCCGACCTTAAGATAAGATCAAATTATCCTTTGTTAGTCCCGCAGCAGGGAAACTAGGGCAGCAAGAGGGCGTTTAGAAATACACACCAGTAAAGTACTAATAAGTGGTGATACTTATAATATTGTAAAGAGACACAAAAATATAAATTAAGTGAAAACTAATATATAAAGTGTAAACCGCATTATAAATTAGATCCCGGTGCAGAAAGACCTGTAGGTTCCCTAAGATGGTGTGTTTGTGTTTGTGTGTGTGTGTGTGTTGTTCGTGTGTGTGTGTGTGTGTGTGTTCATACTGGACTTCCTGATGCAGCCTCAATAATTATCATTAAAATTCAATTCCCTTTACAGTTGTTGTCTCATTTCAGTGAGAAGGTTTTTTTTAAATCAGTGAAAATGTCTCTGCAGGGGAACAGTTGGTCTGAAACCTTGTTAACGACTTAGTGTGTGTTGTTTGTGTGTGTCTGTGTGTGTTGTTTGTGTGTGTGTGTGTGTTGCTCCTAATTACATTATTCTCTCCCAATACAATGAAATGACCAGTGAACAGTGAGACGTCACAGCTTGAACCACCTCTCGGCTCTGTGGCTGTGTGTGTGGGGTTAATGGTGGAGCTTCATTGGGTGCTGGAGGTGAAGTGTGTGTGTGTGTGTCTGTGTGATGTCCGCTCACTCACCAGGCCCTGGTGATTCATCCTGCCTCCATTACGTCCAGGAAAACGCTTCCTTTTGTCTCTGCCGGCAGAGAAAGGGAGGGGGGGGGAATAAATAAAAGCAGGCAGAGGAGAGAAGAGCCAGCGGGCCGAGGAGATGCTGTCTGTCCATAGTGATTATAAGTGACAGGAGGCAATTTCCTGCGTGTGCGTGTAGTCCTCGTCACAGAGGTGGCTGGTGCCTGGATGGAGACACGAGAACAATGCAGAACCATTTTGTCCTGTGCGCTAATTAACATGTTGATTCCGTGTCCTCTCGTTTGTTCGGTTCAGTCGTGGACGGAGCGAGCGAAAGGCCAAACCGGAGACGACCTGAAGAAGAGGAAACGAGCCGGAGGAGAAGATGTGGGAAGTGAAAACGGACGAGAAGAAGCCGATGAAAGCGATGCCAAGAAGAAGAAGTCTTTGGACTCGGTCTCCAAACTCTCAGCGTTTGCCTTCAACAAAAACTGAACATGTTCTTTTTCTCGTTGGTTAAATGTTCGATGTGTTTTTGAGAACCTGTCCGTCCTGACGTCCCTGAGAGCTTGAATCACGATGTGAAGGACCAGAGACTCATCAGCTCCTGTTTGTGGATTTAATATTATGTTTCTAAAAAAAACTGTCACTGTTTTTTAACTGTTTGAATAAATGTAAATGTTCTGAGTTCAAATTTGGGGGATTTATTGAATCACATCATTTGTTTTGTTTCCCTTTTCCCTGCTGCCTGTCCATAAGAACCCGATATCTCCAGGGAAGCTTTTCAAATTCGGCACAAACGTTCACGTAGATTCGGATGAACTGGTGAGAGTTCAGTGGTCAGTTCACGACTCAGTTTTCATCTACTGGTCAGGTGGATCCGTCTCTCTGTTGTCTGTCACTGTTTGTATACAGGTGGATTCAAAACGTACAGTTTACAACAATTCAAGCTAAAATAAAAGTGGTTGAAAACAGCGGAAGTTAAAAGAGCAGAATGATCATGTAAATAAAACAAACAGGACGCTACGACCTTAGATTTAAATCGACGAGACAGAGAAACGTAAATCTAAACATTTAAATGTTCTTTGTGTTTAGGATAAAGTCAGATTTTAATGTGATGGGAAATGAACTACAGACACAATTAGAATGTCTGCTGATAAAAAATATACTAAATTAAATAAAGATCAGAGCCTGTTATTGTTTTTAAAGTGCTGATTTGAATCTGGGCCCTCGTGGAGCTGGAGCTCTCCCACCAGAAGAGGTTTGATTCCCACAGGTTGGATCTGGTCTCTGAACAGGCTCCAGCAGATTGCATTAAGAGAACTGGACTGAGTGATGATGATGGTTCCCAGCAGATCTTCATCTTCATCAGGATCCATGTGGGAGTCAGAGGGGAGGGGAGCCCTCCCTCGGGAGCTGGGCAGCCAATGGGAGCCCTCCCTGAATCTCCCCTCTCGTATAAAGGCTGGTCATGGAAGAAGCTGCGGGAGAAAGTTCACCTGGACCCGGATCGAGCTGAGTCCCTGGACCAGAAGCAGGAATGGAGCCCTCTAAGCAGACCCAGCACGGCTCCGGCGAGCAGGAGGAGGCGGGGGCCGGCGGCCCGGTGCTCAACGGGCACGTCGACGGGCTGGTGAAGCGGCCGGCCCCCGGTGGCACCGCGCGCTCCCCCGGCGGTGCGAAGGCTCCGGGCGCGGAGAGCTGGCGTGAGGAGCGCACCCGCAGCGTGGAGGACAACGAGACGAGTCTCCCGGCCCTGGCCGCCGCCTACACCACCATCCTGAGGGGGCTGGGTGAGGACCCGCAACGCCAGGGTCTCCTGAAGACCCCCTGGAGAGCCGCCACCGCCATGCAGTTCTTCACCAAGGGCTACCAGGAGAAAATTATAGGTGAGTGTCTAAATCCACAAATCCGCTCAGAGGAGGCTGCGGGATCTGCTCCTGCGGGCAACAGGTGTCAGGTCCGTGGGACAGATCCTCCGAACTCCCTCCGGCTCATCCAGGGAGCAGCTCCTTACACTTTGAATTGATTTTAAGATAAACTCACAGTTAACCACTTTGTCCTTTTATTTCACTCCACTACATGTAATCACAGATCCACAAAGTGAACATTGGATTAAATATGAAGTATTATTATAGATTAAACTACCAAATAACACACGTATTACAGTATTACAAACTCTCAATCCAGCCTGTAACTTCTTCATACTCACGCACATCAAACAGGAATAAACATATGACTTTATAAATGTTGTAATAAACCAAGTGAAACATGATTATGTTAATTGTCTTCACATGTGCAGCTTGTAAATGCTGCACATGTGAAGACAATTAAAACATGTTACTTCAAATTAGAAGTTCTGGTTTTAACAACAATACCTAAATACATGTTTGGATATTAAAAATCTGTTTGAAATTAAAATCTTTCTGTGCAGCCTGATGTGGAGTAAAGTAGCATTTCCTCCCAGATGTGGAGCAGTACAAGTATATTAAAGTACTCACAAATGTCCCCAAGTACACAACTTGAGTAGAAATACTTTTTTCCTTTCTACCACGGCTTTTGAACTAATCTGAGGTTATGAGAGTGAATTTAAATCGTCTGTGTCTTTGCCTCGAGCTTTTTCTTTCTGCAGCTCAGTGAACGAGATATTAACACTTAATATTCTGACTTTTATTGATTTGCTGTTTCATGTGAGGAGCTGAAGTTAGGAATCTATTACATCAGATAAGATAAAGTTATATTAGTTCCTCTTTGGAAAATCAACTGACGACTGGTCATTTGGTGTTTTTCTG
This sequence comes from Platichthys stellatus, assembly GCA_016801935.1. Taxonomy (NCBI): domain Eukaryota; kingdom Metazoa; phylum Chordata; class Actinopteri; order Pleuronectiformes; family Pleuronectidae; genus Platichthys; species Platichthys stellatus. Next base: position 807,685 of record CM028859.1, read on the forward strand.
CCTTTTCTCCTATGATTCATAAACTCAGTGTCTCTGGGATTCAGGCTGTTAGTCGAACTAGAAGAGTCTTTTTAAGATTAGACTCTAATTGTCTCAGTTGAGTTTCAGCTCATTGTGGTTTTGTGGGTTCACCACGATCTTTAGAGTCTTGAGATCCTGAGCAGAATTGAAAAGAGGCTTTGTGAGTCGCTGCAGTTTGTGGTGATGCAGCAGTAATGGAGGAGATGCCCCCCCCCCGTGAACCAGTGCTCTGATTGGCCAACCAACTCCACCACCTCCTTGTGTACAAAAGTCCAAATTCATCCGAGTGCCTCTTCCTGCCTCCTCTGCTCTGGATGTCATTCCATTTCGTTTTGTGGGATCTGATCCTGATAGAAAACTCTTTTTAGAATGTGATCGTCAAATAAAAGTGCTGAGTCATCAACCGACTGCTCCTCAGCGCCTTCAAATTCCTCTGTGAGATTTATCTGTGTCCTGTTTCACCCAGATGTGCTCTGAACACACCTGGACGTCCGAATGTGGGCCCCCCCGCCCCCCCTCCCTTGTTCTCCGCCCCTGCCTGGTCCAGACCTCCATCTGGAGGCAGTTTGTCGCTGTGGGGGTTGTTTGGTGTGTTGTGAGGCTGTGATGTTAAAGGGAGGAATGCATCTTCTCACTGGGCGGCCTCACATTCTTCTCTCCCTCCGCTCACTGAGGGAATCGAACCCACTGGTTCACGTGTTTTCTGATCTTCTGGTTTGAATACGATGACCAGCAGATGAGCGACAGCTGCTGGTTCTGGCACCGATGGTTGTAAATGTGCGCGTTGCTCATCAGGCTGTGGCAGGGCTCGGCCTCTCTGCTGATTGGCTGCTGCCGAAGCCTCCCCCTTTGATAGGGCTTGAAAACTATCCTATAGAAATACTGTATATACTGGGATGTACTGTTCTTTTTAAAAACCGGCTTTAACTCTCTGCTGTCCAATAAAACACTGCCAACTCAAAGCACATGGAAAAGTGCAAGAAGCAGCCAACACCTCCTGAATCTGGAGATAACAGATCCTGAATCTGGAGATAACAGATCCTGAATCTGGAGATAACAGCTCCTGAATCTGGAGATAACACCTCCTGAATCAATAGATAACACCTCCTGAATCAATAGATAACACCTCCTGAATCTGGAGATAACAGCTCCTGAATCTGGAGATAACAGATCCTGAATCTGGAGATAACAGCTCCTGAATCTGGAGATAACAGATCCTGAATCTGGAGATAACAGATCCTGAATCTGGAGATAACAGATCCTGAATCTGGAGATAACAGATCCTGAATCTGGAGATAACAGCTCCCGAATCTGGAGATAACAGATCCTGAATCTGGAGATAACAGCTCCTGAATCTGTAGCTAATTGATCCTGAATCTGGAAATAACAGCTCCTGAATCAATAGATAACAGATCCTGAATCTGTAGCTAATTGATCCTGAATCTGGAGATAACAGATCCTGAATCTGGAGATAACAGCTCCTGAATCAATAGATAACACCTCCTGAATCTGTAGATAACACCTCCTGAATCTGTAGATAACAGCTCCTGAATCTGTAGCTAATTGATCCTGAATCTGGAAATAACAGCTCCTGAATCAATAGATAACAGATCCTGAATCTGTAGCTAATTGATCCTGAATCTGGAGATAACAGATCCTGAATCTGTAGAAAACAGATCCTGAATCTGGAGATAACAGATCCTGAATCTGGAGATAACAGCTCCTGAATCTGGAGATAACACCTCCTGAATCTGGAGATAACAGCTCCTGAATCTGGAGATAACACCTCCTGAATCTGGAAATAACAGCTCATGAATCAATAGATAACAGATCCAGAATCTGTAGCTAATTGATCCTGAATCTGTAGAAAACAGATCCTGAATCTGTAGAAAACAGATCCTGAATCTGGAGATAACAGCTCCTGAATCTGGAGATAACAGATCCTGAATCTGGAGATAACAGCTCCTGAATCTGGAGATAACAGATCCTGAATCTGGAGATAACAGATCCTGAATCTGGAGATAACAGATCCTGAATCTGGAGATAACAGATCCTGAATCTGGAGATAACAGATCCTGAATCTGGAGATAACAGATCCTGAATCTGGAGATAACAGATCCTGAATCTGGAGATAACAGATCCTGAATCTGGAGATAACAGATCCTGAATCTGGAGATAACAGATCCTGAATCTGGAGATAACAGATCCTGAATCTGGAGATAACAGATCCTGAATCTGGAGATAACAGATCCTGAATCTGGAGATAACAGATCCTGAATCTGGAGATAACAGATCCTGAATCTGGAGATAACAGATCCTGAATCTGGAGATAACAGATCCTGAATCTGGAGATAACAGATCCTGAATCTGGAGATAACAGATCCTGAATCTGGAGATAACAGATCCTGAATCTGGAGATAACAGATCCTGAATCTGGAGATAACAGATCCTGAATCTGGAGATAACAGATCCTGAATCTGGAGATAACAGATCCTGAATCTGGAGATAACAGATCCTGAATCTGGAGATAACAGATCCTGAATCTGGAGATAACAGATCCTGAATCTGGAGATAACAGATCCTGAATCTGGAGATAACAGATCCTGAATCTGGAGATAACAGATCCTGAATCTGGAGATAACAGATCCTGAATCTGGAGATAACAGATCCTGAATCTGGAGATAACAGATCCTGAATCTGGAGATAACAGATCCTGAATCTGGAGATAACAGATCCTGAATCTGGAGATAACAGATCCTGAATCTGGAGATAACAGATCCTGAATCTGGAGATAACAGCTCCTGAATCTGGAGATAACAGATCCTGAATCTGGAGATAACAGCTCCTGAATCTGGAGATAACACCTCCTGAATCTGGAGATAACAGCTCCTGAATCTGTAGCTAATTGATCCTGAATCTGGAAATAACAGCTCCTGAATCAATAGATAACAGATCCTGAATCTGGAGATAACAGATCCTGAATCTGGAGATAACAGATCCTGAATCTGGAGATAATTGATCCTGAATCTGTTGATAACAGCTCCTGAATCTGTAGATAACAGATCCTGAATCTGTAGCTACCAGCTCCTGAATCTGTAGATAACAGATCCTGAATCTGGAGATACCAGCTCCTGAATCAATAGATAACAGATCCTGACTCATGTGTTCATGTCAGATTACACGTGCTCGTCTCATGCACACAACAA
>CM028859.1:834370-861993 GCA_016801935.1 Platichthys stellatus
CAAACACACACATAGCTACTCCGTATTACATGTGTGACAATTGTGATAAGTGCTACTGCTGTTGTTTCCATCTTTGAAATATTGGAGTTTGTTAAATGAAAAATCTTGAAATAACATTAACTTTATTTCCCTTTAATAAATACTTTTGTAATTAAAGTATTTGTATTTCTGTGATTATTTGTGCATATGTATGTGAATACAGCTGGATTACTATAGCCTGTGCTCGAACTTAAAACCCTTCATTGTTTATTGTATAATCATTAATATTGAATATTGAGATTATTAATATAACGTATATCACTTGAGACTGATATTTAAAGATTGAATTGTTGGTCCCTGTAACCAGGGTGGTGCCCCGCGACAATAAGCAATGATTACAGATTGTATTATTCTTAATTGATAATTTTATTGTTTTCATTAATTATTTTAACTATTATTAATGGATAACCGTATCATTTCTAATTAATTGTTTTACTATTCTTAATGAATAGCTTTATAATTTGTAATTATTTTTAATAAATAATTGTTATTTTAATAATCATATTTCATGATTATTAATAATTAGCCAACGTCAAATCTACTCCTACTATTGCACAACATGTGTGTGTGTGAGAGAGTATTTCAGGACTTGAAACAGTGTCTGAAAAACAAGGCAGGTTGTTATTCAGAAAATATTCACATATACATTTGACAAGAACTCATGATGGCAGAAAGATTAAACGCTTACAAGTAAAAGTTGAAAATATGAGGAAACAACGGTGAGTTTACCCGAAGCAGGATGAGTCAAACAGAACAATGAATAGACATCACACCACAAACATTCCAAGGAGCAGAAATCAAAACACATGTCAAAGTTAAAGTACACAGTCAAGTACTTATCAAGATGCTGGGGACACGCACCCAGGTCTGACCAGCCTGTGGTGGGGCGGCCTTAGAAGAAGGGCCGAGTGTGATTAAGATGTTGAAACACCTGATGACACTAAAGTACACAACTAAAGATATGTCACTAACATCCCATAACATCAACTGGTGGCATTACTTAGGGCGGCATAATGTACATTACATATTCACCATCTTGTCCTATGTTCTAAAATGGGACAGTGTTTAGTTTAAAAAGGGGCCTAGAGGTAGCCAGTAGCTTTACCTTTAGCCTCAGGTGCCCTGTATCATGAGTACAAGGCCAAAACACTCGATGACGCTGAGGTGCACAACTGAAGTTATGTCTCTAACATCTGCTGGTAGATCCTAAGCTCATGTAAATCATACTTTTAGAGTTACTTGCTATTAACTACAAAACAAAGCAAATTTCCATCAGAGCAGCTGCCTCTACTGGCACACCCCTAACTGTGTTTACAACATTCAGTGCATAGCATTAACATGAGTGTGTGATGGCATCAATCAGATCCACAGAAGGTGAACTTCAGATTGACTGTTGGATTAGTTTCAGTGCCGGGGTCAGAACTTTTTACTTTCAGAAAGGTGCACAGACCTTGCCGACCTCTGTGAGCTGTTCTCAAAACCCCCTCCTCAGCAGGATGCTCCTCATGCTATGTATGATACCACAAGAAGGAATATTGACTCTCAAACATCATCAGTTGCTGCACCCCTGATGTTTTCATATGTACCCTCCTCTGACTCGTTCCATTGTTGCATGCCTGATCTCGGAGACCATTGCGTCTGGGGTAGTCGCAGGGTCCTTCTTCTCACCTCCTCACACTGCCACTCCTTCCACCCGGAAGGCACGCCTCCCGTCGGGCCCAACATGAGCGGGGGCGGCTGCCGGTGGACAAACCTCTGTCTCCGCACTGCCTGCGTTAGGGTGTGTCCTGGTAGAGGGATCCCTCACATGAGGCTCTCTCTGAGGTTTCTACATTTTCCCCCTAATAATGGGGTTTTGGGTATTTTTTCCTTACTCCTGTTGAGGGTTAAGAACAGGATGCAACACTCGTGAAGCCCTATGACACAAATCCTGTTTTGTGAACACTTAAGCAAAACATTTGAGAGATTAATATGTATGTGCTCTGTGATGGCCACGCTGCGGCGGTGAATGGTGCACACATAGCAGATACTGATCCATACGTCAGGCTCAAATCTCGTGCAGTTTTGGGGGGTAACAAGTATTTGCTCATCACTCCCATCATTCCTGTGTAATCATATGGGGGAGTGATTTAAGTTGGAGCCTAGACGCCAAACACTAAACTTGTTGTAATGCTGCAATAATTCTTTGAATGTGAATTCTTTAACTGAAGTTTACTTTGTGGGACATTATCCACAGGTTTCTGAGCGGATGTTGACTGAGCGTAGAGAAGCTGACAGACCTGACAAGTTTTGCGGTTTTGTTGTATTTTTGCGTCCAGAAAATCTGATTAAGTTTGGTCGCAGGGTCCTTCTTCTCACCTCCTCAAACTGCCACACCTTCCACCCGGAAGGCACGCCTCCCGTCGGGCCCAACATGAGCGGGCGCGGCTGCCGGTGGACAAACCTCTGTCTCCACACTGCCTGCGTTAGGGTGTGTCCTGGTAGAGGGATCCCTCACATGAGGCTCTCTCTGAGGTTTCTACCTTTTCCCCCTAATAATGGGGTTTTGGGTATTCTTACTCCTGTTGAGGGTTAAGAACAGGATGCCACACTCGTGAAGCCCTATGAAATGAATCGGGTTTTGTGAACACTTAAGCAAAACATTTGAGAGATTAATATGTATGTGCTCTGTGATGGCCACGCTGCGGCGGTGAATGGTGCACACATAGCAGATACTGATCCATACGTCAGGCTCAAATCTCGTGCAGTTTTGGGGGGTAACAAGTATTTGCTCATCACTCCCATCATTCCTGTGTAATCATATGGGGGAGTGATTTAAGTTGGAGCCTCAAAGCCAAACACTAAACTTGTTGTAATGCTGCAATAAATCTTTGAATGTGAATTCTTTAACTGAAGTTAACTTTGTGGGACATTAGCCACAGGTTTCTGAGCGGATGTTGACTGAGCGTAGAGAAGCTGACAGACCTGACAAGTTTAGCAGTTTTGTTGTATTTTTGCGTCCAGAAAATCAGATTAAGTTTGTTACTGTGCTTTTTCTGCAATAAATACATGAAGACAAGGAAGGAGGTAAACGATCTCAACATTTGTATGTGCAGTGCTGATTTAACCGAAGCAGTAAGTGTTGCATGGATCAAAACAAGTTTGTCAAAGGTTTGTTGTTTAGATGATGGCTGGATGAATACTTCATTGTCTCTTACGAGAAATTCATTTCATTCTCATGGTATACTTCTCCCACTAAAACAAATTCAAGATAGAATCTGTTAAAACTGCACAAACTGGATCAATGTTATCTTTTCACTCAAGGGATTCGAGAACACCAGTTCAACAAACTGTTTGTTGTATTGTCATTGTGTTGCTTCACTGAACTGAACATGTGTGTCCTATGGAGCTGAAGTTAACACTGGGGTTTCTCGAGCAGCTACAAGCTTGTTCAAGGGTGAAAGCTTGACACTACACGTGTCCTGACACTGTTTTATATACCAAAATAAATTCATACAACATAAATGTCTCTCTCTCTCTCCCCATCTCTCTCTCACACACAAACACATACACTTACCATCCGCAACACTTTTCTGCAGCCAGTATGTTTCTACTGGCTGCAGAACTACCCTCCCCCCTCTTCCAAGTAATATTAACACCGAGATCAGTGTCAGCGCCCCCCTGCCCTGGAGCAGACTGTTGGCAGTGGGGGGGCGTGGCAGCGTTCTGAGGGACAGCTGCAATACAGTGGGCCATAGTCCATCACATTAAATTTCACTTACCTGACGCTTTTATCCAAAGCGACTTACAATAACTTCATTCAATGGTACAAACCCGGAACAACTTTTTTTGAGGCGGGCCAATTTAAAATGGATGGCGGGCCGCAGATGGCCTGCGGGGCGTAGTTTGGACACCCCTGCTGTAGGGTCTATGCTTAGGAACTCTCACACTCACACACACACACACACCACCTAACACCTCCTCCATGTACACCGCAACACCACCAACACTATAACCAACAATACACTATATAACTATAAACAGAATTATCAATAAAGAGATCAAAATCGCACAAACCACTCATTTACCGCCACCGCTCTCAATCTGAACCAAAGTCTGTTGCTGCTGCTCCAGAAACAGCCTCACGATTACTCATCACTTTTTATTTGATTGGTTCATTTATCAAGTTCCTGTTGTTTTCTCAGGTTCAGGTCATTTCATCTTTTTTATATCATGAGAAAAAAATATTTATATTTAGGGAACTGGGAAATACTGAAGAAAAATCACAAATATTAATACAAATGAAGATAAAAAATCTTTTGTGCTCATGTTCAGGTTGAAAAAAAGGTTAAAATCATTCAGCTGTGAAGAAACCATGAAAACACACAGTTAACGTCCGACAGTTTGATCTTTGTTCAGGTTTGGATCCAATAAAAAATAATTAAAAGTTTGCTCAACAAACTCCAGTGTGAAAACTCCAGAATGTCCCTTTAGTTCCCTCTAGTGGTGGAACGTTAAACTTGAATTCAATTGAGTCATTCACATGATTCTGCTCAAACATTATAAAACTCAAATAACATGTTTTGGAGCAAATTTTTTTCGGGATGGAATCAATCAATCAATCAATCAATCAATACAACATTTTTGTATAGCCCATATTCACAAATCACAATTCGTCTCATAGGGCTTTAACATTGTGAGACATCCTCTGTCCTTAACCCTCAACAAGAGTAAGGAAAAACTACTAAAAACCCTTTAAACAGAGTTAAAATACATAGAAACCTCAGAGACACATGTGAGGATCCCTCTCCCAGGACGGACAGAAGTGCAATAGATGTCAAGTTTAAGAAAACATCATCAAGATAAACGTTTTCAGCAGCATTGATGAAGGTAAACATTTTGAAGGGTAACTTCAATACTATATGTCAAGCAGTACTGCTGCAATCAAAGTCCATAGTCAGCAGCCAGCAAGATCATGATCCACCATCCAGATCGGATCCACTATAGTCCACAGTCATTGTCCACAGCCACCAGTTAAGATCCATCATCAGCTGCCACCTCGGTCGTGGTCCACCACCATTATCTGATGCCAACGCGACACAGGATCTGCCATGAGCACTAAACCGCACGATATAGAATCCGCCATATTGGAGCCACCATTGTGACCTCTGATGCACGATCCACAAATCGTAATCCATGGTGCGGCCACAGAGGCCCTGGACATGTACTGATGAGATATGACTTACTTCGATGTGATAGGGATGAAGAAGAGGAAGGAGAAGCTGGAAAGAGAAGCTCCGTGTATCATATGTCATGAATTCCCTTTGCGTCTTAGCGTCATCAGGTGTTTTTTCCTTGTAATCAATGATTCATGCTGAACTTGGGGGTTCACTGAGGCTCGAGGTAAATCTGACTGGCTACTGGTTTGTATGGTAGTACTATGAAAACCATGTGGCCCACTCAGTAGATCAGCCATCAATACCTCTATGCCTTTTTAAACTAAACGCTTCCTGTCTTAGAACCAGTGTTGGTCAAGTTACTTCTAAAAAGTAATTAGTTACAGTTACAAATTACTTCTCCCAAAAAGTAATTGAGTTAGTAACTCAGTTACCACATAGTTAGAGTAATTAGTTACTCAGCAAAGTAACTGTGGCGTTATTTTTCATGTTTTATAACGCTGTTACGTTCTGTAACATCTTTAACGTCAAATATGTTTATATTAACTGATTGAAGAATAAAAACACTATATACAGTATTTTAGAACATTTGGTATTTATTTTAGGAAGTGACGTCCCAGCAAGGGCTGTCTATCTGAAGGTGTGTGGTTTTTTTGGAGCTGCGGGCTGGCGGTGCGGCCAGAAGATCTTATACGACTTGCATGGATTTTTCTCAGCGAACGGGATTATGCCTGAGAGTCGCGTATCGGATTACTTCAAGGACTGAACATTTTCTGGGCACTGGAAGGGGGTGAGAAAGCGTGGACTTGATTTGATTTGTTTGCGACACTCACCTCTCTCACCTGCAGGCATTTTTGTTTGGGACGTTTTGTTTGGGGATTATATTATGGACCTGGGGGGGAAATATTGATGTGTTGAATGTGTGTAAATAGCGTGTTTAAGTTTACGGGGCCGCCATGGTTTGCGGGCTCGAGCACGGGGATATGTGGGATTGATGTGGGTTTTGTTTAAATACACTAATACGCAACCTTTTTGTGTCGAATTCGTTTATATTTATATTTATTTAATTAGGGGTTAGACCGATAACAAGGTCATCGGTCCAACCAGGGATCTTTCGCTTATAATAACTTGGTCGGGCAGCGCGCAAGGTACACAGCGGGTCGAGTCCGCCCGTGTCCTTAAAATTAAAAGCGTAGAGCATTTCCCCTGGGGTTTGAACAGGGTGATTTGTTACAACCGCACGCTTCATTCAACCAAATTGTAGTAACGCGCCACTTTACATTATCAATAACGATAACGGCGTTGTAACGATGACAAAAGTAATTAATTAGATTACTCCGTTACTGAAAAAGACCTCCGTTAGTAACGCCGTTATACGTAAACGCCGTTACTCCCAACACTGCTTAGAACATAGGAGAAGTTAAGTTCTGCCTCACTAATTAATGCATTCCGCCAGGTGACCTTCTTGACCTATAGCAGCATAACTAAGAGCAGGTCTAAGACAAGGCTGGACCAGCTCTAACTATAAGCTTTATCAAAAAGGAAGGTTTTAAGCCTACTCTTAAAAGTACAGATGGTGTCTGCTTCCCGAACTGAAAGTGGTAGAATTTTAAATTCTATTCTAGATTTAACTGGAAGCCAGTGTAGCGATGCATACTGGAGAAATGTGCTCTCTTCTCTTTGTTCTCGTCAGGACACGTGCTGCGGCATTTTGGACAAGCTGTAGAGTCTTTAACGACTTACTGCTTGAGCCTGATAATGATGAATTACAATAGTCCAGTCTCGATGTAACAAAGGCATGGACTAGTTTTTCTGCATCTTTTTGCGAAAGGACATGTCTGATTTTTGAGATATTACACAAGTGGACAAAAGCCATCCTAAGAATTTGTTTTAGGTGTGAATTAAAGGACAAATCAGGATCAATCAACACTCCCAAGTTCCTGACTGTTTCATTGGAATCAAGGGCAATGTCGTCTAGCGCAGCTATATCATTAGATAATGTATCTCTAAGGTGTTTGGGGCCAAGTCTTATAACCTCAGTTTTGTCTGAGTTTAAAAAAAGAAACTTGCGGGTCATCCAGGTTTTTATGTCCTTGAGACATGTTCGAAGTTTAGTTAATTGATTACTTTGTTCAGGTTTTAATGACAAGTATAACTGGGTGTCATCCTCATAGCAGTGGAAATTTACCAAGTGTGTCCTGATAATGTTTCCTAGTGGAAGCATATATAATGAGAATAAAAGTGGGCCGAGCACAGAGCCCTGTGGAACACCATGATTAACATTGGTGCGCACAGATAACTCATCATTAATTTGCACAAATTGGGAGCGATCAGAAAAATAAGATTTAAACCAGTTAAGGGCGGTTCCATTCATGTTAATTAACTCGTTTAGTCTCTTTAATAAAATGTGAATGTCAATTGTGTCGAATGCTGCACTTATATTTAACAGAACAAGGACACAAATCCCTGATCTGTGCTGTCCCCTCCTGTACTTCCTCACTCACCTGACTCTCCTGTTGGACTCTACTTGTCCCCTCCTGTCCCTTCTGGCCCTCCTGCTGGACCCCCCCGTCCCTTCCTGTTGGTCCTCAGTATCAGCTGAAACCCTTCGTATTGTTTGATGTTACAAAAATCACATAATCAAACTCCTCCACTCTGAGTGTGAACACCCGGTTCAGGTCTTCAGTTCTGTTGTTCATGATAATAAAAAGATGTCTTCTGTGGGACACCACGTGTTTTAACAGAGGGGACCTGCATCCTGAGGACACTTTCTTTACCTGAGACACCATCTTACCGTGTCTCGAGAGTTCTCTTAACAAAGTCACTTTTACCGCCGGTGTGGCGAGAGGCAGAACAGACACGAACGTATCGTTCACTTCAATCCTGTTCGCCACCACCGTGTTCACCTTCTCTACGCTGTCCAGAAAAAGGACAACCGCGTTGTTCATCCTCGTGGTCATCCATCGTGGCCTCTTGATTTTGCATCAAGAGGCCCGTCAGCCATTTTGACTCCAAATCTAGTGGGTCAAACCACCATATTGAGTTCAACTCCCAGGGTTTGTCGGCAATCTTATTTTCGTGAATCATTATCGACCCCTCTTCTTTCTCTTACACACACACACACACACACACACACACACACACACACACACACACACACACACACACACACACACACACACACACACACACACACACACACACACACACACATAGAGAGACACACACACAGACATAGATATACCATCGGTATTACATGTGTGTGTTATAAATCGTGATAAGTGCTGCTGTTGTTGTTATATGTGATATAGTGGCGTTTTGTTAGAATAGTAATCATTGATTTACATTAATGTTGTTACCTTTTTAATAAATTCGAGTGTAATTAAAGTACCGGTATTTTGTGATTATTTGTGCATATGTATGTGAATACAGCTTGATTATGATAGCCTGTGCTCAAACTTAAACCCGTCTTTGATAAATTATAATTACAGATTGTATTATTCTTAATTGATACTGTTATTGTTTTCATTAATTATTTAGTCATTCTTAATTGATAACTGAATCATTTTTAATTCAAAATTGTACTATTCTTAAATTTGATAGCTTTATAATTTTTTATTATTTTTCATAAATAATTGTTACTATTTTAATAATCATATTTCATGATTATTAATAATTAGCAGACGTCATGTCTACTACTAATGAACAACAATATAGATAAACAGAATAACCAACATATAGAACAAAATCGCACAAACCTTTCATTTACCGCCACCAGCTCTCCGCTCAGAGAGATATATATAGTGAGAGAGAGAGAGAGAGAGAGAGAGAGAGAGAGAGAGAGGGAGAGGGAGAGACAATCATAATCAGAGTGTTTTACTTGCTTTATATGGTCTGAACACACACATCTTCCTGTCTTTGTGGAACATGCTCTTTTTCTCATTTTCAGAAACTGATGATGTCTGTTAAAATGTTTTTGATCATTTTGGGTTGAATTAGTTATTTGATGATAAAAAAAAAGATCTGACGTTGTGATTGACAGCAGACACAGACTCAGGATTGGTTATGAGTGTGAATGGGCGGGACCTTGACACTATGATCACTACTGAACTGACTCTGACTGCAAATTACATCATCACCAGAAGATGGCAGCATTTGTATCTGAGAAACTCTCCCTTCAGGAAGTGGAAACGTGTCATCAACTTTATTTAAACTGACAGGTGAAAGCCCAAACAAAATCAGGTAAGGCCAGGTGACTCTCCTCCTGCCAGACTGCCTCGATGCCTTTTGTACGATCATCCCAAAAGTTGATGATGCAGTTTTGGGAAAGCCGTTGAATGCCCCCCCACAGTAGTAGAAGTCCCCTTCCTCAGGAGCCATGTAGGCTTTGGAGATTGGCCGCCGCTCATAGGGGAGTGCGCTGCGGTGGGCTTTGTAGTTACCTGCAGACACATGTTGGAAAACGTGGGAACATACCCAAATATTAAGGTGAGACTTCATCTGGAATGGTAGAGCTGAGTGGTCCTGTTGGATCCATGTAGCTTCATCTAAAACACATCCGACATCGTTATCACACAACTGAATAAAACTGGGATTTCACTACACAACAGTAGGTGTCCCTCTACAGTGGACCAAACCAGTCGGTACAATATACAACCACTATGTTGACACTAAGAGTAGAATTCTCTGCTGACCTGGATGGAGCACACCGACCAGATCTCCCAATGACTCCGTGCCCCAATGGCCGTGGAATTCGGAGTCCACATCCAGACAGAAGATGAAGTCTGCGTAGTCAAGAAGCTCATCATCTATTAGGGCCTGGATCAGAAACATCCTGCTGGCACTGATATCCTGCCAACGGTTAAGGGTGGGCACTGTTTTCGTCGTCAGCTGGAGGTGGAGCAAAAATTGTTTTTAGAAACCAGGCGGACAGGGTCCAGCTGACCTGGACTCACCTTGTTGGGAACACCTTCCTTTACCTGTCTGCCGCTGGCCATTTTGACTTGGGGCACCTCGTTTGGCTGGTCAGTGTAGACGAACACATGCACATTGAAACCAGTGAAGAAGTGCTGCTACATGGTCTCCAGAAACCTTTTCAGGAACCTAATGTACCTGTGGAGTAGGTGAGAGGAGTCACCTCCAGGTAAAGGTCAAACCAGAAAGTCTGTGTTCATGGGGTGTAGACAAGTAAACACTGTGACATCATACTTTCCCTGGGCAAACACAGTGGCTGCAATGGTGAGGCTCGTCCCCTGGTAGAGGCTGTCGAGGAGAACCGGGTTGAAGGTTCCCTCCCAAACCACTGGAACCGACCAGGACGTCATCGTCAGCACGTCAGTACGACCAGTGGCGTTTCCTGGCATAGGCAACATGGGCAGTTGCCTAGTGCGCAAAATGTCGAGAGGGCACCACAAGAGGCTGATTTACTAAGACGTGATACATGCAATGTTGACCAATGAAGTAACGTAACACCATCGTCCTCTAACCCCGGAGACACACCGGAGGCAGAAGCACCGCAAAGCGCCTCGAAAAGCTGTACTCCTCATTTCCGCACCCATGAAATCAATCGGGCTGTTCGCTCCGGCAGCGAAGTACTGGTTAGCGCCGGGAAGTGCTGGGTATCGCAGGGAAGCTACACGGCTGGCTTGTGATCTGATCGGGCCGGAATACACAATGACAAATGGATTGTGTCTGAACAGAAACACACAAGCACACAATCTCTTGTGGGGGGATGACGGCTATAGGCTTGTGCAGGTCAGTCACCTGTGAAGACTAGCATCCTTTACCCCCCCCCGATCCGGCTCGGCGAAATGCACATCATTAATATTCAATTTTGTGGAAAATGTCAGTACAGCCTGATTTCAGAATCTCCATGCAGTATTTCCTTTAAAACATTTTTTTTGTAAACTTGTTTTATTATCTTATTAATGTAACCTTCGGAGTGAAGGAAGGAATTTGTGTGCGTATGTGTGTGTGTGTGTATACGTGTGTGTGGGGGGGAGAGAGAGACTACTGCCCATCTCCTGGGGGGGGGGGTGCGCCAATCTAAAATCTTGCCTAGGGCTCCAACATTACCAGGGCCGGCCCTGAGTACGACTATGATCAAAGACACAAACTGACGTATAAACTACCAGCTCCCTCTACAGGGTTTTGACCTCCTTAGGCCCCACCCTCCCTCATTACACAAGTACACATCATCTGACATGCTTAAATCCAATAGGCATTCAAGTTTACACGGCTTGGAGTTGGAAAATATGCATACAAATTATGATATGTTCAAAATACCCCCTTGCCTAATTATTGTGCACACAGTGTTCAGGCAACTGACATCACTAAAACAGAATGAAAGTGTGAAGGACACAAAACTGAACAGAAAAAGAAAGAGTTACTGACCTTTTTGTAGGTAAAATCTGATTCTGTTTAAAGGGATCTATAACTCTAGACAAAAAAAACACAAGATCAATAATTATTTTATTACCAATCAATTAATCAGTTAATATTAAAACCAGGAACATTCGTTAGTGTGTGTGTGTCACCTGCCGGACTGCCGGACTGAGCTGTACAACAGTCTGTAGATTCAAACAGAAACATAATCATTAAACAGTTCAGTCAGTGTCATCAATCGTATCAATAGCATCAGAATCAATACTCACCCCAGCAGCAGAACACACAGCAGAATCACTGCCCCAGCTTTAATTTTCAACGAAATCATGTCTGAGTCAGACCAGGATAGTTCTGATCAACAAGGTCGGACTTCTTAGTCCAGATCAGGTTCACTAGATCCAGGTCCAGAAGTGGGTATTTCCTAATATCTAGTAGATCTAAGTCCTCTGAAATGAATCAGTCCCTGTATTGTCCTCGTTCCATCTAGTTTCTAACCCCGGATGAATGAGCTTCATCGTGCTGCAGTCTAATTGGTCCATCGAGATCGGGCAGCTGTATACTTCTCCTGTCCGATTAGCTAGAACATCAGGGTCCGCCTTCTCCCTAGGAGCTCCAACCAATAGCTGGTCAGGATGAGACAGGTGAGAGAGTGTAGGTTTTTCCAAGGAAACTCTGAACGTCCCCCGACGCTCTTTCATTAAATCTGAGTTCAGCTCCTTCATTGTTGTTATGCTGCTTGAATTAATGAGGAGACGTTTGAGTGTCAAGGTAGCCCTTGACACACACAAACACACCCACACACTTCTTGCTGTCTCTGAGCAGCTTCAAACAGTGAACCACCATATCCTTATTTCCTCCCTTCAGGATCTGGGTGTGTCAGGCTCTGCTCTCTCCCTGCTCTCTTCCTACCTCAATGAACGCACTTATCGGGTAACTTGGATCTGTGTCTGAACCTTTTCCTCTCACTACTGGGGTCCCTCAAGGTTCTGTCCTGGGTCCCCTCCTCTTCTCTTTGTACACCAACTCTCTCGGCTCTGTCATTCACTCACATTGCTTTTCCTACATTAGCTATGCTGATGACACCCAACTAATCCTGTCTTTCCCCCAATCTGAAACACATTACATTAGCAACTTTGCAAATTATGCATATTATGATGAATTTTGAATAAGACCAGGAATACTATCCAAAATTCACCTACCTTGCTCTAAAGTCTCTTCACCTATTGCAACAAAATGAAACTTTTATTGACACTCAATAAGGGTCACAAAGTTTTAAGTACAACGTGTTCTTTTTTTCAGAAAAGCTCTTAAACTTAATTTATACATCTTCGGACACCGGCCACCTAGTAAGTCACATTGACCAAAGTTTGAAAAACATAGTCAAACATTACTAAAACTGACAACATACTCGGCTTAAAGGCCCAATCTGAAACCAGGACCTGAGGTATAAATGTTTTAAGAAGATGGTCATACAATTTTGGTATAATTTAACTTTTAGCTAACTAGCTAAAAAGATGAAATTTTTTCAGTGTAATTCGAATTCTAAATATATCAGCAAAAGATGTAAATACTAATAAAAAAGAGAAGAACAATGTCCAGTCACATAGTGAGGAGGAGAACAGTCCTCATGCTTTACGTTTGACTTGCATTCAAAGTCCATTAATCTATTGAGGAGAGAAGAGACGCGAGGACTGACAGAGTTCTTCTTGTTTCCCACTTCTTTGGCTCACCAGCTTGGAAGTCCTGGTGCCTTTGGTTGGATTGATTCCAACGAAACATCTGAAATCACAAAATCACACGAAAAGAAACTTCATGAAAAAACTGCGCTGACAGCTCCTCTAAAAGAGGGATCCGAAACCATCAGGTTGTTCAAGACAAGATAATCACTTGCCCATTTAATATGCAAAGCAAAACTTCACAAGATTGCATGAGCTGACCTGCAGTGATATAGTTGCATCAACACACCTCAGGCAACAGGTCCTCTGGTCGGAGATTTCCTGACCAAAGACAACAATCACAACACAAAACATACCGACGTAATATTGTCTGTACTCACAACAGTACCATATTAAGTGTATTTTGTTGCTTCACGGCCCTATACCACTCATTGTATTGGAATTATGTTGTTTGTGAAACAAGGCCTGGATACACACTGGAGCCTTTTTACATATCACACTGCACAGGCAACCTAGTGGCTCCGGTGTGTAGTAATACTCCCATTCAGTAACAAACAAAATCATTAAATATTCAGTTAATATATATTCTGTTGTGAATTTCTAAACATATTTTTGTAATGTTTGTTGTGGTTTAAAATGTAGTTTGGTAGTTGTCCCAGTTTGCTGCCACTCGTGTTGGGCTAGTCATGAGATAAATGCATAAAGTTCCTTTTATTGCAGTAATGCTTTGTGGAATCACAAAGCTCATATTTTTAAAACTTGCTATAAAATAGCCTACATGCAAGGTATAAAAAAAACTGTAAAAGCATTTGAGTGAATCATTTGAACGCATATGTATATATATAAACCACCCACATGAATAGCAATAAGGAAAAGTCAATATGATTTTTATGAACAACTCTGACTATAAAATATTCAGTGCACATAAACCAGGTGGGATGAGTCATCTGGTACTGTGACCTGACCAGCGCCCCTTGAGCCTTCGTGACCAGTAGGTCTGTAAGAGCAGATTTTTTAGACATGAGATCGTTAATATGGTCTTGATTTCCAGTGGAGTCTATTTAATTCAGCACCTCCTCAATTTCCGACTCTAGAGCCTACATAGATCTGGTTATGTCTCTTGTAACATTGAGGGTATACTGTTGACAGAGCTGCTTTATCTCAACCTTACCAGAGTCCCACCTCAGTTTTAAGGAGATAAAATAATTTTGGCTTTCTTTAAAACCGCTCCAAAAAATCTTAAAAACATCCTTAAAATGTGCATCTAATAAAAGAGACGTGTTAAAATGCCATTATGCGCTTCTAGACTTTGACTTAGAGATAAAAACTTTACACACAACCAGCGCGTGATCCGTAAAACCAACTGGGAGTATACTGCACTTTCTGAAGATGTTTAAAACAATAAAACTGGTCCAACCTCGCCATGGAATTGAGATTCCCTCTGCAATGAGTCCAGGTGTATTGTCTTTTATTGTCATTCATTCTTCTCCACAGATCATTGGCCTGCAGTAACTGCCTCAATGCACTCTGTGATGCTCTGTGGTGCTCCATGTGGTTCCGGTCTAAAACATGATCTTCTGTACAATTAAAATCTCCTCCTTAAAATAAAATAATCATACATTTTTACTTTGCTTAAAGCCGTGTCTAAAAGCTTTAAAAACCAGACTCTGTCGGGTCCTGAGACCGGAGCATAAACATTCATAAAAACAAAATAAAACTGCTCGACCTTTGCCCTCATTACCAGTAGTCTGCCCTCCAGCACCTCCTCAAGAGAGGTCCCTTCCTCAATCAACTGACCCTCCTTTGGGATCTCCCCTGTCCCTCCTCATTCACCTGAACCTCCTGTTGGACTCCACTTGTCCCCTCCTGTCCCTCCTCACTCACCTGACCCTCCTGCTGAACCCCCCCTGTTCCCTCCTGTTGTTCCTGAGTGTCAGCTGTCTTATTTCTCTGAGAACACCCTTTAGCTTGGTGTCCTTCTTTCCCACAGCTGAAACACTTTGTGTTGTTTGACGCTACAAAAATCAAGTAGTCAAACTCCTCCACAAGGTTCAGGTCCTCAGTCCTGTTGTTCAGAATCATAAACAGATGTCTTCTGTGGGACACCACATGTTTTAACAGAGGGGACCAACATCCTGAGGACACTTTCTTTAATTGAGACACTATCTTACCGTGTCCTGATAGTTCTCTTATCAAGGTCTTGTCTCTAATGAACGGGGGAACAATAGACATAGTCACTTTAACCGCCTGTGTGACCAGAGGTTGTGTGATTTTAAATTGTAGTTTGTCTGTGTGTGTGTGTATTTGTGTAGATGGCAATAGAACTGAACTCTAAACGATTGCAGGAGGGTGGGGGCAGTAGCAGTTTGGGCCAGATATATTGCCTTCACACAATGACTTATAAAAACGGTAGCAGTGTAGTGTTAATCTTCAAGTTAGTTAGTGTGTGTGTGTGTGCGTCACATCGCTGGTCAGTCTTGATAAGAGGTCTGATAAGAGCAGCTGCCAGTCTGTGGCATACTACACACTGTACTTTAGCTTGTTCTCATTCCAACTTTTCTGTTAAAGAATATCTCCCTTAGCTTATTTACACATCACACATACATGAATGCACTGTGCTTATAAACCTTAGAAATTAGCTGCCCCAGCTTCTGACGGAAAGATAGAGTGGCATTGTTTTGTTTGGGGAATCAAATGCTTACACAACAGAACACAGAGCCGATAGAGCAGCAACACTTTGCTTCCACGTTTCCCAGCGCCCCCTCCCAGTTCTGACTCTGAAAGGCCTCACTTCCTAGATGGATTCCTAGAGTTGTCCAGAGATGGGGCAGCCCTGCCTGATACCTGAAAGCGGCCCCCCTGCTCACCAAGTGGACAAGTCCATGTCCCCCCTCCTCCTTAAGCAGAAGTTGCACACCCTTTGCCTCTGTGGGACCCTGATGGCTGTTCTCACTGTTCTCTTCCTGTGAACCGGGTGTGTCGCTCTGTGGCGCCATCGGCAGGCGGGGACCCTGATGGAGAGGGAGAGGGAGAGGGAGGGAGGGAGAGGGAGGGAGTGAGAGAGAGAGAGAGAGAGAGAGATAGGGAGAGAGAGATAGAGAGAGAGAGAGAGAGAGAGAGAGAGAGAGAGAGAGAGAGATTCTTGGAAAGTCTGACGAGAGGAATGACTCAGCATTGTTTTTTAACAACTCGTGTTTCTGCAGTTTTTACATTAGAATCTGTGATAAACTGAAGAAAAACTCTGAACTACGATTGTTTACAAACTGCAGAGTTTAACTGAAAAGTATTTCCTCTGTGGTTATAAAGTTAATAAATCAAACGTTGGATTATTGTGCCGGAGGATTTGAATGTGTTTTTGTGGAGTTTCAGTTCAAGTCATCAGATGCTGCTCCGGAAACATCAGCCTCACCATAGAGTCATCACTTTTGATTTGGTAGATTCATTTATCAAGTTCCTGTTGTTTTCTCAGGTTCAGGTCTTTTTTTATCATGAGAAAGCATTATTTAAATTTACACCACGACTGGGAAATACTGAGGAAAACAAAACAAATATGAATTAT
Source organism: Platichthys stellatus (assembly GCA_016801935.1). Lineage (NCBI taxonomy): Eukaryota > Metazoa > Chordata > Actinopteri > Pleuronectiformes > Pleuronectidae > Platichthys > Platichthys stellatus. The sequence goes on from CM028859.1 coordinate 851,185, forward strand.
AATGAAGATAAATAAAACGTTTGTGCTCATGTTCAGGTTCAAATTCATTCACATGTGAAGAAAAGATGAAAACACACAGTTACTGTCTGAGGGTTTGATCTTTGTTCAAGTTTGGATCCAATAAAATCAAGAATTAAAAGTTTGCTCCAGAGTGTCCCTTTAGTTCCCTCTAGTGGTTGACCTTCAACCTTCACTACAACTTTTTTTCAGGGATGGAATCAAAGCCTGTAGAGTAGTTTCAACTCAAGTTTCTTTAAAAAAATATTTAAGTCTCCAAACAAAGATTTTAGGTTTGAAAGAAGTTGAGTCAAAGATGTGACAGCATCAGGAGGAAGAGGAGGAGAGGAGGTCAGTGTTTGAAGCTGCTGAACAACATCTGCAGTCAGGTTTTTAGAGATGAGTTTTTGGTTTTCTTTGAGCTGAGACTTTTTAATGAGATTCCTATAGATACAACTTTCTTCAGAAATAAAGAGTTATTCTAGAAGAAACTTTCAGGAGTTTAAGAGTTCAGGTGCTGAATTAATCGACGTATTTTGGTTTTAACTCTTTTTCCGTCTTTGGGCCTGAACCCAGTTTCATGGTCGACAGTGAATCAAACACACACAGACACGTGGGAGGAGTTACAACTTTTTTCTTTATGTATAACGGGGCATGCCAAATCACAGCATTCTGGTTTGCCGCGACAAATTACAGCAAGAGACATTGAAATAAAAACACTTGAACGTTTTTCCCATCACACACACACACACATCCTCACTGTCACGAACTCCCACTCACACATTTTTTTTTTTCTTGTACAGACCAGAATAATTCAGAACTTCATATCAGCATTAAAAATAAAAGTACCTACAGAAAACAGAAAGGCTCCCAGACGCTTACGCTCACACTGCTTCAACGTTCAGGTGGAAGTTTGACTTTCACATTTAGTCTGTCAGACACCAAGCTGCTGTAATCAGAGGCTGTGAAGGTTTAAAGCCAAAATATACATTCAAGGTTTATTCATTAGAAAACACTGAAGCTAGTTTTTTTTAATTGAACCCATTTTAAAAGCGGTTCATCAACGACAACGAGGAGAAAACACAGAGTGAAGTTTTTAAATTTTTTGGCTTTTTAAGCAACACGAGGAGAATTTTCTTCTTCTGTGAGAACTCGACAAACGTCTGATGTTTTCTAAAGAAATAAAGAAATAAAACTTGAGTCAAAAGAATGTTGTCACAACACGGTGAAAAACAAGAATCTGATATTTTCTCGCCTGTAGCACGTTGGATCAGTGAAAACCTGAACGTGCACAATGATGCAGAAGTAATTTAGGTTGTTTTTTAAACTGTCAAAGTTTAATAATTGTAAGAATCGTATCGTGGTTACAGCTCCCATGGAAAACACAAGATAAAAGGAATAAAATCAAAGGAATAAATTTGGGCTCTATGGTGAATATTCTTTTACTTTGAGAGAACGAGGAAATTAACAATCGAGAAATGAATTGAAAGTAAAAACAACGTTAGGCTGAGCTGTCAGTGGATTAAGGCACAGTGATCAGGCATAAACACACACGACCATACATCAGATCAAAGGAAAGATCATAAGAACACAAGGGTACAAATCGGTCAGCGCTCGGATCTGCAGTGTGAACGTGAGCCGACACGGCTGCTGTAACATTTCACCTTTTTATTTTTAACGTCCATATAAAACCATTTACATTTGGGGTAAATGTCTCGAGTACAAAAAAAGGCACTGCCATTAGTTATTCTAAATATGACTTTCCCAGCCTTGTGCATGCAGTTTTTAAAATATAAATTACACTTGTTCTCTCTCTCTCTCTCTCAATTACCTCCATTGCTTTTTATCTGCGTTTTGTTTTTCCTTAGTTTTTTTTGTCTTTTTTTGTGGGTTTTCTTTTATTATTAAACATACAATATTCTTTTGTCAAATATATACGTAAGCCTGCAGTCAATACAGGACATCGGCTCTTTGATAGAATAAAACTAAATGAAGTGAAGGAGCACAGTCGAGCGGCAGCGGCTGCTTTACAAAACGAAATGAGAAGAAACTCATCGACTCATTCCTCATCAACACAAACTGAATAAACTGCAGAATCTATGAATTCAAAAAAATACAAAACAGCATATATGTCTCGACTTTAAAGTACGTATGTTTTTTTTTTTGGAATAACGAGTCGTTGTTTAACTGTTAATACTGCAGAGTGCACAGCGGCAGAAGCTCTCCTGGACGCCCCCCCCAAGCTGATATGCGTTCAGAGAAAAGTCTAGATAAAGCATTTGGTTGGAGACGGGTTCTGATCCAGAACCTCCAGCGTCCTGCTCCGGGTTCCGACGTCTCTTTGACCCGGAGCGGCTGCAGGAAACCACAGGGGGCGATTTGAACTCTGAATACAACACGTGTCACTTTGCTCTGTTTCTTCATCCAGAAAAATAATCACACAAACCGTTTGAACACTTGCTCCAGAAGAAAAAACGTGGCACATGTGAGAAAACGGAATTCAAGCTCCCGAACTTTGCATCAATATGTTTGATATGAAAGTTAATAAACATAACACAGGTTCAATAATCCCTTGGATTGTGTTTCCTATTGAACGGCTGCAGGTTTGTAAAAACATTTAAAGGCTGCGGGAGGTTTTTCTTCCTATCAACAAATCCCATGAAAAGACTGTGTGTGTTTGTGTGTGTCTGTGTGTGTTGAACTGTCATGTACATTCACACACTGTAGCTCATCTTCAGTGTTGGAAACAAACACATCTGTTGTGGTGTCAGATGTGAAGGTAGTCGCTTCCTGATTGGGATATCCCCTCCACCCAGGAAACTATTGACACCTGTTTGTGTAATTGTACGCAGGATTACACAAAAACCACTGAACAGATTTTCAACAAACGTGAGGCTTGAGAAGAACTCTGAGAAGAACAAGCCGCGGATCTACTTTCTTTAACATTGCAACGTCAGGCATCTTTTCAAAAGACATCACTGATAAATCAATTCACACAGTTCTACAATCAGCTCAAGAAATGAGCTTCTAATGGGAACTTGTCAAATGAATCACAACATCAAGGAAAGTGAAACAAATTGAGTTCCTGGATTCAACCTCTTAATCAAATCTGCTCCAGAAGTCTGTGAGTTCTCCCCTGGTCCTTAAACCATGGAAACCAGCTCAGTAGTTTGTGTGTAAACCTGCAAACAAACACACAAAAAGAAAACACAACCTCCTATTTTCAATCCATTTCTAAAATTGTATGAATCATAATCGGTGAGAAACACACACACACGGAGAGAGTTCAGATTAAAATGTAAAACACTGAGAGATGAGAGAACACGTTGTTGAATTTGGCTTTTTCATGAGATTTGTTCACAATAAGAAAATCACACATCTGGACATCGACTCCCACTGAAAGTCTGAGAGTGAAAACACTTCCACAGCACCGAGTTCAGACCCGACGTCTCACATCCTGGTCTACGAAGGCCCGGAGTGGACCCGTCTACTTCCTGGCCCGCTACAGACCAGAACAGAGAGAAACCACTGGTTCTGTGACGGAGCGACTCGAACACGGAAACTTCTCCAAACAAAATCCTCAACATGACACCGATAGATACAAACAAGGTTATAGAGCAACAAAACAACAACAGAGAAAAGTCAACAATAACTATGTTAATATTTGAGATGTACGTATGGTCACCAGCCATAACATGTTAATACATATGGTACTTTAAATAATAATACACCTAAATGAGTAAAAGTATCACCTCTGCAAAAAATTATGAAATAAAAAGAATAAATAATTGTATTTAAGTACTGATTCATGTGGCAGTGACACTGCGACGGTCTGAGCGGGATGAGATCTCTGTGCTGAAGAGCATCAGTTTCAGGATGAAAAGGTTCACGTCACATCCGTGCTTTGGTGGAGTCTTCATGTTCGTTACCTCACACACTAAACCTGTGTGTGTCTGTGTGTGCGCAGAGATCTTTCAACACCAAAATAAAACCAATTGCTTTTGTCAGACGAGTTAAAACACGCACAAACATGAACTTAGTCTTAGACACATCAGGAGCTTCTCGTCTCGGCCGCGGGATCGAACATCGACACCTTTTGTGATTCGACCGCTCGACCTCTGTCTTCTCCGTCGACCATCCGAACCGAGATCGTCTCTTTGTTCTGCTTCGTTTCATCCGACTCCGAAAGCACGAAACTGTAACTTGAGCCTTGAACCTTTGGGTTTTTAGTGTTATCACATTATCAAGTGCAGGATACAAAGAAATAACTATTGAATTGCAACAAACTACAGAAGAACCTAAATAACAATAATAATAATCGATAACCCTCGACGCTGACCACTCAGGAGTCTCTGTGGCACAGGGAGGAGATTCCTAACCAGCTTATTTCAATATAAACCTATTCGTATAAAGTCTGTTTTCCATACACAATAAACTGAGGATAAATATTAAGACACAGAATAACCGCGAGATTCAGAATCTAAAAAAAGGAAACTATATCCCACGTGGGTTTGAACTGACGATCTGTGAGCGGACGAGCCTGCGTGTCCATGGACCGGCCAGCAGGGGGATGGCTGCACTAACGGGACAATCTCTGGGACACCTCCCTTCATGGGACGTCCTCCCTTCATGGACTGACAGCGTGTCTCTTCTCCGGTGTTGCAATCGGCCTCAGCAACGCGCTCTGCGTGGAAACCAAACCGAACTCCAGTTTCTGTTTTTCCTGCTTCACACGTTTCACAATCTTCTGAGAAAGACATTCAGCTGGAACATGCAGCTCAAGCACTTCACCCTGCGTTTAGAGAAATAACCGAACCCAGAATCTGGACACGCACACGGATCCCACTGACGACCGGCCGCCGCCTCAAAGTCTCCCATTTACGTTTTCTCAAAAACGTTTTTCACGAGGCTCTGAATTCACAGAGTTCTTACAGCTCGTAGACCCACGACACGCAGCTTCACCTCCAGCTCACAACACGGTTAGACATGACATCATCGTCCTCCATCACCTTCAGCCAATCAGAGGTCCTGCCTCTGACGTCTTCCTCCTCTGAAACATCCGCTTCCCTTTCCACCGGCACCTCAGCCCGATTCCTTCCTCTTCTACTTTCTTTGTCTTTCTCCTCCTCACCTCCTTCCTCTCATCCCCCTCGTCTCACATCTGCTCTTCCTCCTCACTTCTCTCCCCCCCCCACTGTCTCTTTGTTCTTGGCAGATAAAATAAAGAAAAAGCCTCTTTGTTCTTGGCTGATAAAATAAAGAAAAAGCATGTTGGTTGTAAACTAGCTACTTGTGGGACGTGAAGGTGGTGCACGGCCGAGGCTTTACAGAATATTACACAAGTCATATTGAAAGTCATACATGTTTCTGTACCCTTTGAAAGTAGCAACATTATGTAAACAATAAATACATACAACAAAAATAAATGATTTTTTTGTTTGTTTGCCACCCAGCGCTGAGCAGGAGGCCTTTCTGTCCTCGCTGGAAATCCTAAACTTGCGTCTGCGTCCTTGTGTCTGATCCTGTCTCCGGGTCTGAGGTACTGTTATGGATTTGAAAGACGCCACAAGCTGTGGTCAGTGTGCAGGGACCAGAAGGTGTCGTGTGGGGAAGGGGACTCAGTCTCACTGGGCCCTGATCCACAGGCCAGCATCTCCCTTCCTGCCAAGGCTGACAGGACTGCAGGCGAGGGGGGGAGGGGGGGGGTCAGTGCCAATGGGGCGAGGGGGGGAGGGGGGGGTCAGTGCCAATGGGATCGCTTGTGTTCGCCGTGTGATGATCGGCTCGCTTGTGTTTCCTGGATCCCGCCCGGTCCTTTGGTGGAGCTCTCCCATTGGCCACGGGGAGAGGGGACGGGAGGGCGGGTGACCTCGAGGTCACTTTGTCGTGAGAGAGCCTCGTGAACCTGCGGCGTCCGGCTGCTCTCACTCAGGTCCTCGGTTCAGATCGTTGATGTGCGGTCGGCACCGTCTGGGGAGAAGCAGAGAGAGAGAATCACGACCTGGTTCACGAAACATCGATCTCACGGAGGACGAGCTGCAGAATCAGAAGGTCCTGATGGAGATGGAACTGATTCAATGGTTTGTGAGCTGCCATTTTGAGGCCTGCAATTTGACATTCTGTACAGCACCATCTTGTTTTTAATAAACCAGAAGAAGCCACATTTGGAGGGTTCAGGGGGTGGAGCCTGACAGCTGTCAATCACATGGTATCTACGCCCTCAATACGTCTGGTGCTTTATGGTCTAATTGACTCATTATTCACAAAATGAACACCATCTGTGTTGAAGAAGACTTGAAACCAGAGATTGAGACATGAACTCATCTGGAAAATGCTTTGTTGAGTCATTTTCTCAGAGACTTCTATAGAAACAGCCAGTAGAGTCGCCCCCTGCTGGTCATTAAAGAGAACACAGGTTTCAGGCACATACGCACTGGCTTCACTTTCTTTACACTCAGTGTTTGCTGCTGAAACTCCCTCAGGCTTCAAACAGGCTTTAGTTTCCCTGTGACCCCGAACAGAAGGTTTTCCAAAGTCATGCACCAACTTTTTAACTGTTCATCGTGATCCAAATCGATGCTTCAGATAACACGCTTTCAAAACTGCACCGAGTCTGATTAGCTGTCAAAGCAACATGGATCTTTTATTGCCTCCATGTATTTGGCACAGATCTATTCCTCTAGTCTACACTTCTTTAATCATTATATAAACAATGACTCTACAACCTTTGGAACATGTTTGCATGTGTCTCCTCGGCACCGTACGATAAAAGGTTGGTCTGATCTGAAGCGGAGCGGTAACCTGACTGTGCAGTGAGCTGCTTGTAAGGAATGAGAAGCAGTGAGGGGCCGGGGGCCACACTGTCATGGTGAGAGAACAACACATCTGTCAAAATACTGATGGAGCCTCAGAGGAAAACAAGCGTCTGACAGCTGCTGCCTCTGGTGCGGCTGTGGGGGGGAATGTTATCAGGCTACACACCGGTGGACATTTTTATTCCACAACAAAAAAAATCATTGAGGAACTGAAAGGGCAGTATCGTGTCCCGTCGAGCTGTTGTTGAACAAAGGATTCTGAGTCCGGTGTGAAGAGACCAGTGTAGAGACCAGTGTAGAGACCAGTGTAGAGACCAGTGTAGAGACCAGTTAAAGCTGAGACTGGTAGCAACCATCAACTGCTATCAAAGACGAACGACACCTCTCCACTTCCTCCCTTTCAGCTAAAATGAAGCCAAAATATTCCAACCCTGCCCTCTTGTGCTCAACGGATGTAATACACAGGTTTATATGAGCACCAGTCCAGAGGCTGTTCATGTTATTACACCAGGACTAAATGGTCACATCCTTTTTGAGATCTTGAGAAATCCTCTTCTGGAGATTTAGGGAATTTCCTGGAGCTGGTTTTTTAGATTTAGTTTCTAAATCATGTTTCTGAAGCTCACGTTGATGTTTCAAAGTCATATATACATATATTGTTTTTAAACAAAAATAAAAATAGAAAATCTATGTATATATCAACTGATTCGAGGCATGAGAAAAATAAGGCAAGGCTCTGATTATGAAGATGAAGTTTTGAAGCTAACTAACACACTCACAGACACACACACAAACACACACAGACACACAAAGCAGCACTTGTCCATCTTTCTGTGGCGACCACTGAGGCCTTCTGTCTGCACCTCAGCAGAGTTTTGGGAAAAGGGGAAATTGGCGCTGACTTAAATAATTCACTGTAAATGTGAAAATCCTGCAAAATCCAGATCAAGAAATGACTAAACTAAAGTCTGTCGACTAAATTACGTCACTGACTGAACATTTTTATTTTCCAAGGTTTACAAATAATCTTCAACTCATTTTTCAAATATTATATTCCACACAAAATGCCAGGACGACAGTTTTGTGAAGGTTCAGAATGTCAAAACAAAACAAGAGGGAATATAAGAATAAAAGGGTTAGGGTATATTTTAGTTCCATGTCAGAAATGTGCATCTGGGGCACCAGGAATATGATGAGGCATCATAATCAAGGTTTTCTCTACTGTGCAATGTGGAGACAACAAACAGCTGATCGGACAGTTTTGAAGATGATGTCATGTCCTATGATATACATCATAACTGCAGATGAAAGGCTGTTAAACCCAACTTTCCTCTTCTGATTTTATCTTACCCCTGAGCTGAACTCACCGCGGCCGCTGCCAGAATCATTGTCGGATCTGAAAGTTGGCGAGTCTCGGACCCGCTCGGCCAGACGCAAATCAAACGCATCTGAGAACCGCCGCTGGGCTCCGACGTGTCTGGAGTTATCGATGGGCCTGAATCCTCAGACTTAACTCTGCTCGCTCAACAGGATAACTGAGTCGGGCTTCGAAGGGGCCGGGCGGTCGTGAGATCAGTGTTAAGATCAGGTGAAGCGTCGCAGCCTGAACGTGACTCACTCACTGATGGACCGCTCTGACTTTTGGACCCTTTTGGAGTTTGGGCTTTAAAGCATAACCCAGGAATCCTGGTGAGTCAGAACTAGCTTCAGCTTCAAACCACAGATACAAGGACCCGGACAACACTCATAAAAACATCTTCAGCATCTTCACTTCACAGGATTCCGGTTCCTTGTTTTCTCTCTGTACTGTAACAACAACTTGGGTGAAGTTGTTCTAAAACCTGAAATACAACAATAAACCTCAAAGAACTAGACCCTGACAGATGTATCACTGGTGTAAGATGGTGGATATCTGGGCCAAGACTCCTCTAGTCTGACCAGTTCCACTCATCACAGCAACAGGTCTCCACACCGAACACAAATGTCCATTAAAACCCATCTGCTTATGAATGTAGATAAATTTAAAAGCTGACTGCCGATGCATTTTGAAACCAAACTGGTGAAACTATTAAGACTTCTGGCCCCAAAATCCTGTCCCTTTGTCCACAGAGGCTGCTGTAATAGGAACATGGAGATCTGTCCATCCTGAATATGGATTCATACTTTTAAAAACAAATCAGAAGGAAAAAGGGTATAAAAACGTAATAAACGGACGTAAGGAGGCGTCTCTTACTGCTCAAAGAGTCAATCAGAGACATGTTGCTCCCTAATGTCGGTATTAGCGTTGGGCCACAAAAAGTAAATAAATCCATATCGGTTGGAACAGTGTCTCCTGATTTCTGTGCCACAGTCCCCTTGAGGACAAATGGCTTAAATGTACATTATTTATAATGCTTCACTATATCAACCACCATTTTCTTATTACATTCTCAAATGCACAAAAATGGAAGAATAAACATCACTCATCACATTTCAAAGTGCAGTTACAGCACCGCCGCGTGATGACAGCTCACCGTTGTCACTTTTCCAGCACACACAAGGTTCTGGCGCCGGACCGACACAGACACACACCGAGTGTAAGTTACGCTCTGAGCCGTTTGACCCGATGAAGATCCAGCTGGGATCCGAACATTTTCGTATCTTTTGAATAAACTTCGGGGCCTGGAATCGGTTTCCAGGCTTTAGTTTCTGCACTGACGCTGCTTTCAAATAACAAGAAATGTGATTCATTGTTCACTTTGTGCGTCGGACAACAGGCCCGTCTTTTATCAGCCGAACCCCACTGATCAGCGGTGACACAGACAAGCAGGGATTCACTTTTGTTTTCATCACTCTTGTTTTTTCATCCCTGTCGACACAGTGAAGGAATGAAAAACACAAAATGGTATTAAACTCAACCGATGGCTTCGCAGCCAGGAAGTAAAGGAGACACAGCTGCTCTCTGCAGTGTTGTGTCTTCTCCAGGAGCCATTTAAATATCCTGACTAAAATAAAGCTTGTTGACGTTTCCTTGTCGGTTTTTGAGGCGTCACATGTTATTCTGAACAGCTGTTATTTGTTATATATTGTGGTTTAATTATGGTTAAATATTAAGAAACGGTGTTACCTCCCAAGGCGTGCTCTGTCATACTCAGACACAGAGACTCAAGGCGATTGTTGATGTCCGGTTCTGTCACAGGCAACTGAAGATCTGCAGGAGAAGAAAACAAACATCAGGATCAGTCATTAAAAATATAAACGGATGTTGTGAACACGGATGATTCAGGTTCAGAATGCTTTTCTAGTCAAAGTATTAATTAGAATTCAAAGAGGCCCTTTAATTAAAGTTAAAGCCATGATGATGTTTTTCTCCTTTCAATAAATCATCATCAATGAGCCGGAAAAGAACAAAAAAAATAATATCAAAAACAACCAGCATGGCGTTGTCCACTCGACCAGAGCACGGCCTCGATAATCAGATTATATAACCGTGTTGACTCCAGCACTGGGACGCTGTGCCGCTGCCACACAGACGTGCTGTCTTCACTCCTTTGTGTCTGTAAAGGGTTGAGACTGGAGCTTCGCTTTGTGCTGCATGAAATATAACGATTAAAACGACATCGCCAGACTCGGATCAAACTTTTTAACATCACTAAAAAACAACACAACTGATGTGTAATGGCTCAGAATACACAGAACAGTGATAAGTGACTAATGAGAGTTTAATCCCATCACATACAAAGTGAAACCAGTCTAATGAAGCACTCCTCCCCAACACAAACTACCCAGATGGAGCCTTCTTATATTTGCCATTATTTCTAATAAAACAGAGGATTAAAAATGATTAAACTTGTTAAATGAAACAACCAGTCTAAAGGCGTCTCCTGGGATGTTTCTGGTGTCTCTCATGAGGTTCTCCTCACGCCTCTCCTCCCTGCTGCAGCTCCTTCTGCTGCCTGTTAAACCTGAGTGGTAATCAGCTGCACCGACGACCCCCCTGGTGCAGGTGGAGGTTCTG
>CM028859.1:868383-878714 GCA_016801935.1 Platichthys stellatus
GGAGGGGGAGGGGGGAACACAGAGGGGACGGAGGGAACACGGAGGGGACGGAGGGAACAGGGAGGGGACGGAGGGAACAGAGGGGACGGAGTGAACAGAGAGGGGACGGAGGGAACAGAGAGAGGATGGAGGGAACAGAGAGAGGATGGAGGGAACAGAGAGAATACGGAGGGAACAGAGACGGGACAGAGGGAACAGAGAGGGGACAGAGGGAACAGAGAGGAAATGAAGCGTGAGCGATGGACGGCAGGTCTCAGGGTTTTCAGAACGAATGACACAATCAACTAAAACTCTGATTCACACAAGAATCTAATCTACATTACGTTACTGCTCATTAATAAAACAGCGTAATGATATTTATCTCACACACAGATATTCACATGTGTATTCTTATGTATTTAAGATTGAACATAATCTCTAACAGTTCTTTTCTTTCTCGCCCTTCTCTTTTCCCATGTCGGGCCAAAGTGGAAGTGAAACATTAAAAGAAGATTTTAATCTGCAGCATATTGACAGCCATGTTGTTTTTAAAACATGCTTCATTCATGTGTGTACCTCGTGGAGAAGGCACTTGTCAATGAGCTGCAGGTAGGAGCTGATGTTGTCCTCGTCCGACCTCGACACCAGTAGCTGGGTACAAACTGGAAACAGAAGAAGTGATATCAATAAAAGAAACGTTTCTCAGTTCACGAAAACGATCTCATGCCGAGAGCCGATGCATGCGTCTCACCTTTGCCCATGACGCGTGTGAACTGGCCGGGTAAATCCCCCTCTGCGATGACGCTCGTCCCCGACTCAGCCTCGCCGCTGCCCCCTGTGAGGTGGGAGCCGGGCGCGGCGCTCTTGCCCTCGGGACTCAGGAGGAGGCGCTGCAGGGACGCCTCCTCAGCGCCTGGGAAGGCCTTGATGGGCGTCATGATCATCTGGTGCAGCTCCTGCAGCGGGGCGCGCAGGTTGCTGCCCTCCAACACGTCCTGGGGCAAAGGATATGAAAGAGATAGAATAAGCAGATGAGGACATTTTAACAACTACTGAACTTTGGGATTATTTGTATTAACAACCATTGTCCCTTTATATGAATCTATGGAAAAGGAACTGTTAATTTTGACCCACGTCAAATATTAAGGGCGACAGACGAACAGATCTCTGTCCACGTGATGAAGGCGAGAATAAAGTAATACCAGAAATACATACGTGTAGTTTACCACTTGCATTAAACCGTATCCCTGTGTCTCCCGCCCGACACAGACCAGCGCTATACACGAGTCGCTGTAAACCCAAAATACCAAGCCACAGGTGTCGTGTTTCCCCGAGCCCTACAAATGCCGCCATAACACTTTTTAAAATGAAGCGTCGGTGAAAAGGTTAAGCCTGAATTTAGCCGGCCCACGAAGTCCCTCCTGTGGTTTGCCCTTGAGCGCCATTGTCTTGCCTCCGCGGCTGAATGGAGGGGGTCGTGGGCGGATGGGTTTAAATTCAGAGCCTAAAGATCTCCTTCCTGGATTAGGTGTTCTCTCAGCCGCCATCTCAAGTACATAACACCAACTGAGAGCGACCTCGCCCACTAGAAGAGAATCCTGTGGTGTCCGCCCAGGTTAGAAAAAGGCCCAATCATCAATAACAATAACAACAAGACAACTTCCAAACTCATTTAATTCCAGGTAGGACAAGTAAATAAGTGGAAGTAGAGGAGTGTTGATGTCACTGACCTTCTCCAGGCTGCGCAGTAGGTTCTGTCGATCTTTAAGCTTCTGGATGCTGATGACAATCTTGTGTCTGGCTCCTTTAGTGACTTTCTGTTGGAGGAACGAGGTTTGAGTCAAACATCCCTTCAGTTAAATACTGAATCTGATACTAATAGTTTAAACAGTTTTAAAACTAACCCTAACCCTGGCTTAAGAGTTTGGTTTACAGATTTTACTTCAGGGATTCGTTTCTGCATCTGTTTTGTAAAGTTTCTCGTCTTTTAATATCATAACTATTATTTGTTTTTATCCCCCTTTTTGTAACTCTTTTCTTTTATTCCATTTTACCTTTTTGTTAATCGGTATTCTAGCTTTTAAAATCCATTTCCAGGTATTTTATTGTCAGCCTGTTGTGTTTCGTCTCATTTTTCATCTCATCAGTGTGAAGCCCTTTGAACAACAGGGTCTGAAAGCTGCTGTACAAAGATTTGATAGATTAAATGAAGAGAAGCAGATGTTTTTGATGTCAGTGAAGTGAGGAGAGAAACAACTTGTGTGTGGTTGTGAGGACAGAACGAGCGGAAACCGATCCCGGCTAATACAGTTTAGTTTATTCTAGTACGACTTCTCACATGTCCCATGAAGAGCTGATAGTGACAATCCAGATACTTGCAGATCAAACCAGCAGCAGAACACTGAATTCTTTGTCACACTGGAAATGTCTTTGTCGTTTTGCTGGAGGTCAGCATGTCTTAGTGTGATTGTGTTACGTTTGAGTCCGACACAGAAAAATGAAGCAGCACCTGCAGGAAGTACACAACTTCCCGCTGAGCTGTGTTAATTTTAGCTGTATCCTCTGTTTCAGAATAGACTCACAAGCATCTTTATATAACATGTAATTATTAACTTTTTAACTTGAACAGACTAAACCTAGTCACATAACTACTTTGATTAGTTTGATAAAACATGTGGTCATGTGCGGAGAGTTGATTTAAGTCAACACAATAAATAGAGAATTATTTCAACTCAAGAATAACGCCTTGTCCAATATTTAATTATAAATGCTAAATACTGAGTTTGTGTATAAGTCTAAGGTTTATTTGCTTTTGATGATGTTGACTGAATCATTTGAGTCAGGTCATAGCGAGCAGAATAGAAAGTGTAATGTAACAACTAGCTCATGTTGTAATGACAAAGTTTGTCTGTTAGCTTGTGCGTTTGTGTTTACGAACCTGCGCCTCCAGCTGCTCTTCAGTCAGCGACATCATCTCATCGTAAGTCATCGTGGAAAAGAGCGCGGCGTATTTGTGGAGACGGAGACTCTTCAGCCACGAGGGAACATCTGTGCAGACAACAAAAGGATTCACACACACACACACACACAAACACAAACACACAAGTACGTTAGATTGTTAACATTTTTCACAATTTAATTTAATGTCAAAACAACATTGAAAATGCTTGGGTTGTTGGGTAAGCACTGCGCGGGCAATGTTCCACCCACAGTGTTCATCTATGTCGCCAAAATACAAATATATAATACACAGGGAAAAATAAAGAAATGTACTAACTCATATAAATCTCATGCACAAGAGAATATAGAGTTTGCACATATCAATAATCTTTCAAAAGAGCTTCAAACCAATAATTCACATTTTGCAATGTTGTGATAATGTTTCAGTTTAGACTGAAGCTGTGTTGAGTCATTTGTTACCAGCACACAGAACAAATACACACTGTATGTGAATCTATTGTGTTTCACGTATATTTTGTTTGTTATTAGTTGGGTTTTGAGGACTCACTATTGTGACACACTTTCAGAAAGGCTGAGAGGAAACTCCAGAGGAAAGTAATTACACAAGCAGAACTCTAGACTTCATGATCACGATGAGACAGTTTTCTTTATGTATTTATCCTTTATTTAACCAGAACGGTCCCATGGAGATACAGTATTTCTTCTGCCAGGGAGTTCTGGTCACGATGAATGATAATGCAGTGAAAGAAAAAGTTTCATATTTAAATACAAGCAGGGAGAGATAACAAAAAAAAAACATTAATACACAGCCAACAGATGTAAGACACAAAAACATATGGTAATCAGTTTTGCGATGAAATAAAAATGTAATAAAAATCTAATTTGTGCCAGATACATTCACAAGGATCTTATTCCAGCACCAGATACTTCACACCCAGTCCAGGTTCTCTCTGGCAGTGACAAACAATTGAAACAATGGTGTTAACATTCTCCTCTGAAGTTAAAAAGACGAATGGCAGCTTCATCTCTCGGGTATTTTGGTGAGAACTGTTGCTTTGTGCTTTCCTGTTTGTCTGGATGACGACATGACACTTTAAAGACAGGAAGATCGTAATGGTTTAAGCTCCTGTGTGATAGCCTCAGAGAGGTCAGCGGGGTCAGCGGGGTCAGCGGGGTCAGCGGGGCTGGTCTCTGACATACTGCTCCGACTGGATCAACGACTTAAAGCCTCCGACTGAGAACTAGACGCAGACACAGCAGGCGGACATGTTGGGTTCTCCAGGGAGCTAGTCACTTCTCTGCCATCACTCAGTTCCAATTGGGCAGACTGGTTACTACAGGGCTGGTTAGTTAACTAGGCTAACTTAACTGTTGCTCATGAATCTTACGACAGTGACTTTTAACACTTTGCAGTTTTGAAAACTTAAACATTGATTAAAAACTGCTGAATACAGTAAAAAAAAAACAGGACCTGGGCCTTCATCTTCCCCCTGGCCTTAAAATACAACATAATTTGCATAATTAACCTAAATAGACATCTTATGAAATATTTTTCACATATTTAAGACTAAAACTTCAGATTATTGAAAATTGCTGTGTGTCCTCATTTCAATTCTGTGTCCGTCTTCCAGCAGCAAGAACTTTTAAGAGTGTTCCATCTCCTCTGTGATGTATCTCAGATGTCATACTCTGTGAGCCACACTCTGGTACAGTTATGGTTTTTATTATTTACATGAAGAGTAACGTTAACATTAGATCACACTGGGCTCCATCTTACTCACCCCTCATGCCACTGCCCTCGTCGTGGAAGCAGCCGCGATGCAGACCTCCCAAACCAGCCTCCTCCAGATGCTCACTGCCTCCACTCCCTGAGGAGGCGATGCTGCTCTGGGGCGAGAGGGGGGCGTGGTCCGGGGCCGGGCCCCTGGCGCTCCGCAGGTCCTCCTGGGAGAGCCAGACGTGGCCAAGGGGCTGGTTGCTGGGGCCGCTCATGGGAGGCGTCAGGGACACGGAGCGCTTCAGGGGACTGTGCTGCTGACTGCCTCCTCCACTCGTCAGGACTGTAAGAACACGGCGATATGAGTCAGGTACGGGCTGTTACACAGAGCGTGGCGAAGACTGTAGGAATCATGTGGCTGAAAAACACATTATTTAAAATGACAGCATCAACACTGACCTAAAGATCAAAGCCTTTTATCCCAAATAAAATTCATCTTTCCTCAACGGTATATCTGCATACATTCAATTACTGGATGGCTATAAATGAAAGCAAGACATTGTTAACTGGTGGTAATGATTTGATCTGCCTGGCCCTCACCTCACATACTGAACAGTACAATCTGTCAAATGTTTTAGCACCATTTATTGTAAAAAAAATATAATAAACCAAATAAGATGCACATTTGGTATCTTTCACAGTACGTGTTAAAAGTCTAAAAGCACATATCTAATACATATATTTAATCAGAGTCTGACATGGAGGAAGATTAATTACTCACCTATTTTATACAGTGAAGCATTAAATGTTTTGTGCTGATTAGTTAAATGTTCTCCTCGTCAGTTATAACCGCGGACTAACTCATCCGACACCGGCATGTCGAGCGTGAAGAGTAATTCCCTGGTTGCCTTTTAAAATGTTGATTAAAATTAACGTGACGAGGATACGTTTTAAAATCTTGGTTTACACTCATCTTCTTCTACGACTGCGCGTCAGTCAGTGCTTCTTTCGAGCTTTCTGCCTTTTCCTTCATCCCCTGGCTAACTTTAGATCTCCAGAGCTCAAGTATCACAGATGTGAAATAGTGACGCCGTGTTTGTTTGCGAGCTGAAGCAGCTGGACGGAGGAGGCCGCGTTTGCAAAACAGGAAATACACAAGGCTCTCCTTCGCTTGCCTGTAGATTTAAATACTCATCCTCGAAAGCTAAACACCAAACAACACCTCCGGAATAAAGTAGAACTCTCACCCACGGTTTTGTACTTAAGCAAAGAAATAAATCCACTGCTAAGAAATCTGTGTGATAAACGTATTTTCTGACCATTGCCATTACCATTAGAATCAGTGCTGCTCAGGATTAATTTAAAATGGACTCCTAATGGGGCCATAGCAATATTACTGGTAATACTCATGTCCCATTGACCTTAACCCAGTAAAAGCAGCTCTAGCATCACAGCTTTTTCCAATGGAAGGAGGTAAACAGCATGAAAAGCCACAGAGCTTTTTGTGTCGCCGCGCTGACGGGGTGAGCTGCCACCAATACTCCGGTCTCTCTCCTCCTATATGTGGTCCTCTTACTGCTGGCGCTATGTATAGGACTTCATGGGCCCCGTTTAAAATAGGTGCCCAGCTAACATTACAAGTTCCAGTCCCTAAATATTAGCCATTTTCCCTAAATACAGTCTCCCACAAAGGCTGCCTTACAAGGGAAAGGATGGGTGGTATGTCCCGCTGCGGCTTGGACTGAGGGCACTGGTGGGGAGGTCGTCCGGATGTTCTATCAGTGGCACACAGGTTGATGTGGTGGGACAGTTATACTCCTGCAATCCTCATCTTCATCATCAGCATGACACAGAGGGGCAGGTTGTAGTGAGGGGGGGGGCAGAACCGGACGAATTGGTGGCTCACTCTGAGCAACAGGAATTACATTAAAACAAACATATTTTATCATCTTCCTCTGACTTCTGCCGACCAGTAAACATCCACACATCACTCCCGGTTTGCTTTTTGTTTTATAAACACTTGGATTAGTGAAGAGAAGCATCTGCCCACCGTGTCAGCCAGCGTGGTGGCTGCTGGCGGCGGGCCGGGGGTAACTCTAGTTTATCGGTTATGAAATCCGGGTTTTATTCGTGCGGCAGTGAAGCTGCTTGCAGTCAAAGCTACGAGAGGATCTTTCTTGGAGCAGCGAGCAGGGCTTTAAATGAGTCTTTATTTATAAACCCTCAGCTGTTTCTTTCATCTCGCAGAAAGAAAAAAAAACACAGAGCCCTTGCATTCTTGTCTGGAAATATCCTGCTCTGACCATAGTTATGTTCAATTTGGACGGCCCCGCCCTCGCCGTGAGTTTCCTCCCACCTCACCCAACCTCTGGAGGTTGATCACGGTGCAGTGTGTCTGCCTCCAGGGCAGCGAGGCTGTCCAGTGGGCTCAGGGTGTGTTAACTGTGCTTGGTGAGTGTGGAGCGTACGTTGTGTCTTTAGAGCGTCTTTATAGAATCATAATATTAACAGCATTAGTCAATCGATTGTCCAATTTCTATGATTTATAGATAGATAGATGGATACTTTATTAATGCCGTGGGAAGTTCAAAATTTTCACTGCAGCAGTCCAGTCCAGTGTGAACCGAAGATGATGGAATGAAAATAGACAGGAGGAGATATGGACAGAAAACACACGTAAAGTTTGACTCCAGCAGATTTAAGAATCAGCTAATTAAAAAAATATATAAATAAATCAACATATTGATATGAAATGAAAACCTTTATTTTAAAGAATAACCCCTGCAGAAAAGATATGCAGTTTTAATTTTTCTAATTCAAGATGTATATGTTTGGTTGTATTTTTGTGCTCCTTTTATTTAAAGTTATTATGAATTAAGTTTGATAACATCTTTGAGATCATTATGGTTTTTAATAGGTCTTCTATATGTATATACATTATTTTTTACACCCTAATATTAGTGTTGAAATCTGCCTCTTTCTGGCTCTGCTTGATGTGCAGTGAGGCATTTGTATTTCATTTTTGATTTGGATGACTTGTTCAGTTTAAAACACACTTTGGAAGATCTATCCCATCTTCAAGTTCAAAACTGAATGAGGGAACAGTGTAGAACAGTAAAGATTGATTTAAAGGAGAATAACACATTGTACGTCAGAGGAGGAATGTTTGGAGCAAACCGGTGAAAACCTTTTATCTATGATTCTGCAGTGACCCGAGTGGTGCACAGGATGTCAATCACAGTCTAGTGTCATCAGGGACAACCCCTCTATCCACATGACACCTACAGTACGGGTACGGGAGACAAGTTTATTGTTTAGCCATAATAATAATAATAAGTAATGAAATGCTGTGATGGCCCACAGTCATAGATGCTGTTTCTAATAAAAAAAAAGGGAACAGCAATAGATTGTGTAAAGGTCACTGCAGTGATTTAACACTATTAACATTTTTGTTTTCATTACACTATCTGGTGCTTGAGTGTGTGCCCACAAGAGAACACAAGAGACAGGGGAAAGATGGGATTTCACTTACTGGTGTTTCCACCTCCACTGGTTCCAACTGTGTTGATGGTGGTCGGCACAGAGGATGATGGGTAAAGAAGCAGATGCCCATTCTCACAGCCCGGCTGCTGCCACCCTCCTCCCAGCCCCGAATCCCTGGAGCTCTGCCAGCCGTTGAGGCGGTCGTCCGAGCCGTAGCGTTGGTGGTGATGCAGCGAGTACAGGTTGCTCGATGAAGAGGTGTTAGTGGAGGAGGAGGATCCCGATGAGGTGAGGGTGGATGGTGGTGTGGACTGGTGATGGTGGAGGTGGTGCTGCCCAGAAGGAGGAGGCCTCTCCAGGGAGTCTCCCCTGGCGGCTGCCCTTTCCTCCAGGTGGTTGAGCCAGAGTGCCAGGGCAGCGCGGTCCTCCAAGGAGGTGGCAGGATGGATGAGGGCGTAGGACAGGAGCTGGCGAGACTCCTCCAGGTGGTGGCCGTGCTCGATGGTGTGGGCCAGGATGCGAGGCAGTAGGCGCATGTACTCGCTTTTGGCCTCAACATTGCCAGGTTTCAGCAGTGGGAGATGGGTGAGGACCAGCGAGATGACACGCTCCTTGGGCTCGCCTTGCCACTGGCTGATCACGCCTGTCAGAGGAAAACACAGGAAACATGTTAAACCAGTAACCCACCACTTATTTCTACAGGACTGTTAGATGTATATAAATCGTATGAATCAGTTATGCTGCAAAACGATGTAACTGTCGCTGCCCATATGCTTCAAGATGGTGGCAAAGACGAATTCATAGAGGGTCAGACGCATGGGTGAACACATGTGCAGTTAAAAATACGGGACGCCAAGATGATGTCAGGCCCACTGCACAGTCATCCTTCTATTTTGCTCTTTCCTCCGTGGACTGCTGCTGATGGTACAGCTCTATACATAACCCAGAGGTCATGGAGCTCTATTGTTGTCCGAGTCAGTGGGCCGCTAGGAGCCCGGGGGCTATACATATCAACAGGTCAGGGCGATAGCTTTGGAAAGCTACGCAAATAAAGACAGGATGCAACAGGACGCAGGCCGCCCTCGCTTCCTGCTCGGGAGACGAGTCGATGATACGTGTGCGAGTTTGACCTCTGCAGCCATTCTTGACCTTGAGGATCTTGGCTCAAATCTGTCATTAATCTGGAACATGTGAAACGGGAAAATACATGCGTGTGCACTTCTGTCCAAAGATTTCCCTGATGTCACTGGCTACTTTGCGGTGATGTACGGCTCTGTCTGTCCCGTGGAGTGGACAGCTGCAGCTCTGATCGCAGGGACCGAAGACCACAGACACAGGGTTCACATTCATTTCATCCCACGAGAGACGAACAGGACTGAGGGATCAAATAATTCTGCTTTAAACCTGCCCACAGCATGAAAGAGAAAGATTTACACATGTATGCTGAGTCTTTCTTCTCACAGGAAGAGCAGTGACATGTGCAAGGCCTATGTCGAGTTATCTCTGCCGTGGTGGTTATGTTTTCACCCCTATCTGTTGGTTGGTTTGCGTGTTTCTTTGTGTCTCGGCAGGATAACGCAAAAGATACTTAACAAATTTCCACAAAACAATGCGGAAGGATGGGACTTGGACAAGGAAAGAACCCATTCACTTCGGGGATGAACCTTTTCCCTTATTTCTGAAGACATAATTACTGGTTCTTGATATCTAGAGGATCAAATTTGGTGTGGCCACAAATTAAAATCTAGATCTATAGTGGATTAAAATGTGGTTTAATAGGACAGGACTGTTGGGCCTTGGTGGAGGTATGAGCTCTAATGACAAATATATATTTATATAAATGACAACCAAATCAGTTGTTTAATAATTATACAAATATGGAAATATACAGTAACATGGACAAATGAATGGTTTTCTATGCCCGTTTTATTTTTGAAATGGCACTTGTCCTTATGTGATGGTATTTTGGGGTTTTAATACTTTTGAGATCCGATAACAAGACAATGTCTTTGTTTGGACATGTATGTTTTGTCCTACTCTATCAATATGTTTATATATTCAGTCATAGACAATATTTTAAGAGTGCTATTAAATGAATATACCACAAAAACCTACAGCTTCAAGTTTTAATGAAAAGGACTGGAATAAAAAAGGGGTTTTGAGAGGGAGGAGGAGAGAATAAATGGAGGGT
>CM028859.1:878792-903391 GCA_016801935.1 Platichthys stellatus
AGGGAGGGAGGGAGGGGAACCAGGGAGTTACTCCACTCGGCTCCAGGGATGATGTCATCCTTCATTCCAATGAATGAGACAAGCTTCGGTCCATCCGAGAACAGCAACAATTGTTCCATGATTAAAACTCATTTATTTCCATGGGACTGGAAAACATTACTACGCAACAGAGAGTAAGATAAAAAAAGAAAAGAGAGAAGTGGTGCACCCTCCACCTTAAACATCACCATTTTACTTTTGACACAGATTTATCTCTTCAAAACGTGTTTCTTCTACTATACAAAATATATCCGGGTCCGTCCTCCTGAAGCTCGTCTGTCGGCCATTTCCCTAAATTATTATCTGTGACTTGACAGATGAGCTGCTTCGACGCCGTCACGTCATATCACAGACCATCTAAGTTTTCATTAGATATAAATCAGTGAATTCAACCCAGCGGCACTCTTCACTGTGAAGAGGAGCTCATTGTCTTGAGCACTCTCCTTGAACTCTTATTCAAGACAAAACAGATGCAGGTTGAGATATAAATAGACATCGGTACAAACACTGAAGGTAAATTCCAAGGATGCCTGGATGAACTGTGTGGTGGAAAACAAGCCTCAATATTTGGTATCTTAAATATTTATACTTCCTTGTTTTGGTATCAGCGATTTAACCAGATATCCATATTGGTCCGAATCGAACTGAGAGTTGAGAAGCGCTTCTGAGCTCCAATCTACAGTGTGTGTGTGTGTGTGTGTGTGTGTGTGTGTGTGTGTGTGTGTGTGTGTGTGTGTGTGTGTGTGTCTGTCCTCTCTGAATAAATACTTTTAGAAAATATTTCAGGAGAAAACGGACTAAATGGAGGTCAAAAGGTTGAGAAGTCGGCCTTGGAGCAGTTCGCCACCTCGCAAACTGCAGCATCTCTGACTGATCAAAGAGGGTCAGGGTCATCTCAGGTCAAAGGTCAAACGCTGGGGAAGACACCCAGCGAGAATAAACAAGGAAACTGTCGGAAAACAAATGCAAACAATTACAAGATAATACAGCAGATTCCCTTTCAGAGAGGCCATTCACTGATTGTTAATTCACACAATACCACAAATGTAATTGAATTCAAAAGGGGACGGGATGAGAAAGTTTCCCCGCACATGTCAGACTCTTTCCTTTCTCTCCCACCCGGAGCCTCGAGGGGAAAGTGCTAACCTCATCCAACTGGAGTAAGAAAGGAGGAGCGGTTAAACTGAGGTTACAGCACCGAGTTGGGGGGGGGGGGGGGGGGCGTTGGTGGGGCTCTGGAAACATAGAGTCGTCATTCCTCCTAATAATGTGATACCGACATTTTCCTCTTTGTTCCTTGGTAATATCTGACTCATTCTCACTGTGACCTTTGCTCTGTCCAGCTGCAGACACAAACCTGAGCCTCGAGTTAGAAAAACCTGATTATCAACAAGGTGAAAAAAGTCCCATAAACAACAACAACAACAACAGACTAAACAATAGAAATCTAAGTGAGGTGCTCGGTGATCCAGTTGCTCCTCCATGTACGACAGAGAGACAGCGGCATGCTGGGAAGTGATGAATCACATTAGCATCATTGAGCAGAATCAGTGAAAGAGAAAGTCAGACGAACACAAACACAGAAGCCTCAGACAGAGAGAGTCGTGTGTTGGGGGCTGACACAGCATTTCCCTGCTGTGGACAGTGTCTGCCGATGAACTCCCTGTGCCGTCCTGCCCCGGCACTGCCCCCCCCGACACCCTCTCTGGCACCGGGACAATGGCGCTGCTTTCAGCAAGGCCCTGCTCCTCCGAGCATGGAGCTTCTTTCATAACTTTACTCAAGAGGGTTGTTTCATTTGACAAAGCATGATTTCTTCATTCTACACACGGAGTTTGTAAAAAGCTTTCCCTTGAAAACCGTGGCCTCCGTCTCAAACAGCAAATCTGCTCGGCACTCCTGAGACCTTGTTCCACAGATGTCCTGTGTTTCAGTTTGAGTTCTTCTCACCCCACTCGGGCTGCTTGTGTGCTCACAAAGCTTCTGCTCTCAGATTTCTGCCTTTCACTCGTGGATTCTTGTGAAGTGACTGTGTCAAAATTCCCCGACCAATAGAATGCCAGGAATGACGTTGACCGGTGGAATCGTCACCGCCTCATCACAGGCGAGTTCACTCGGCCTCTCACGGGTTTTTGTTTCACCAGGTTCAGCCGGTCACTCCCACAGTGTGGATCATATTGTCCTTTTAATGGTGCTTCTACTTCCAGGTTCATATTTATCTAATCATTGCTGTTATTCCACCTGGTTCTTCTATAACCGAGTGTCTGATCTGTTAAACACTTTAAAGCTCTTTGTTTATTAAATTCACTGTCTATCATAGTTTGGCTGATAAAGGTTTTACCAATGTGCCAATGTCTAATAAGGAAAAGCAGCTGGCAAACAGGCCGATTCATCCCGTGACCTTATCAAGTGCCCAAATCCATGTTTGATGTTTAACATCTTAGGATGTCTAAAATGACTCATAAAGACATAAAGGACTTTGCGACTGTCAATTAGGGATTTGACAGTTTGCCAATTAACAAATTAGTTAATCAATAAAACCTTTTGTGAGCGACAATGAATCGTTTGGAGTCATTAAAAAACAAATTACTGGTTCAGCCTTTTCATATGTGAAGGTTTAAGTAGAAATAGCCTCTTTCATACAAGAAGTGCAGCTCAAAGTGCTTTACATTCATATTGGGGTTTGGTAAAAAAAGATTGTCACCTTTTCTTAAGGGCAATTCTATAAAAGAGAAGTTTGTGAGCAACATTTAAGACAAGTGGTCGTTTTAGTTTTGAAAGAAGAGCGTGACTCACTTCTTTCCTACAATGTAAAACATCCCGCTCAGCATTATTTACCAACAGAACACTGCCCACCTACGTGTGCAGCACACAGCTGAAGGCAACAAGTTCCCTCTTGTTCTCAGAGTTGTTCAGCCTCATTCTGGGAAACACTGACGTAGAGCTGAAGCACAAGTCGACAAGTCAGTTGAAGGGAACGCTGGGGTCTGAGGGAAGAGAGTTAAAGCCTCTCTTCACAAAATAAGACGTTTTACTGGAGCTCGAACATGTTGCTGAACACGGCCACATCCCTGGAAAACCCCAGAGTAACGTGACTGAGTCAACAACACGAGCCATCTGTGGGGACTCGGTGGACATTTGGAGAAACTTTAAACTATTAATGATAATGGGGCAATAATTATGTCGCGTCAAAGAAGAGCAATATTGTATAAGCAAAGAATTAAAGGGAAATTTATATAAAAAAAAGATGTTATATGAAATTAAAAATACAGGGAATGTAATCCACCTAGACAATCAATCTAGAATGGCACTTTAAATTAAATGCTGCACCAAATAACAACACATTCATTATTCTGCTTGACAGAGTTAATACATATTTGAGTTAAGAAATAAATCACTTAATCAAGTGTGGGACAGAATTATTGGAAATTTACTTATTTTGTCGGTCTGATTTAACTTTATTATAGAGATATGTCAATTTAGACATTAGTCATATGTGATTCAGACATAGATATTACAAATTAAGAATAATACAATTTCAAGTTCCGACTAAAAAAGACAAGTGACACAAATAATCAAGTATTTAATTTAGCCCCAGATCTATGTCTCGTATCACAGGACTTGTGCATTCACTGAAACACAGAAGTGTCTTTGTAAAGTCAATTTTACTGGATTAGCACCGGATTCAAATCAGGAGTGTAACGGTGGCTCAGTGCCTCCTCTCCCAGGTTTTAATCCCAAAGATTAAAAAGATAAAGAAGAGCAAACAGAAACCAGTGAAACTAATTACTACAAATCACCTTCCATCTCAGAGTAATGCGAGTTCCCCTGATAACATGGAGAAGGATGAAAGGACCTAGCTTTGACCCTGAGCTGGAAACAGCGTGTCCTCTTCACGTCAGACTCTGTGATCACAAGACAAGTGACGCTGGAGACAGTGGTGGAAACAATATGATTGTTTTAGCTCATTTGTTACACATTGGTTATGTGCAAACACAAGCACACCCCACTGGACACACACATTCACACTTGTGGAGACAGTTTGTTAGACACATGATTCCTCTTTCTAAATATAGCTAGGTCACAACAAAGCCACAACAAGGCAGCTCCCAATCACTGTGAAGTTGACACACCAACATTGGACATGTGCGATGCTGGGGGGGGGAAACAAAGACACTTTTCACTTTCAAACACGAACTGAAGTTTTCCCAAAATTTTCCAAAGGGGCTGTAGAGCGCAAATGTCCGAGTTCCTGCCGGCATCCGCGTTAAATGTCTGGAAAAACTAGGGGGGCTAGTTTATGAGCTTTCGATCACACAAAACTGGAAGAATACACATATCTCAGGATGTACTTGCATGTCTGAAACCAGCTAAAGAGAGGGATGTATGTGTGTGAGAGGACAGGAGAGACTGAAGTTGTAATCAGACATTAACTCTAACGAATTAACTAATGGCCAAAAGATCTAGAATCTCATCGTCTTTCCAAGCTGACATCTTTATAAACATCAACCACGTATGGCTCCTCTCTTTCCTCCTGAGATTTGTGTTTGCGTCAGTCACGTGTTAGCAGCGTCATCAACATTCTCATTCATAATTTTTCTGAAAATTTCCTGCAGTGTTCTCACGTGAGCTCAGTGTGACATTTTTTCCGGAGATTCAACTAGTGGCTGGCAGGAGAAATCCCCTCAGCGACTGGACTAGAACATTTTCATTCTCGCCTACAGCAACTCCAGAGCATTTCAGGAAAATGTCCAGACTTCAGTGCATGTCTGAAAACTGAACCGTGTGGGGATATGAACCCAGCTCAAAAAAATGTCCGTATAAAGTTACACAACTATGAACCAGGTTTAGAAGTTGATATCACTTTTTTGTTAAGATGAAGCTGTAGACCAGGTGCTAATAGGTACAAACTGAATCTAGGCCATGGAAAAACCTCACAGGCTTCTTTCTGTATGTGTGACTGCAGCCTCTAAACCCCTGTCCTGGGCTTCTCCTGTTAGCAAAACAAACACGAGGGTTGCTCACTTTGTCCCACCAGCGGCAACTTGCTATAGCCGTTGTTGATTCAACACCAAGTCCGACACAGCGTGCTCCCTTTACCAACCAGAGGACAGCCACCGAAGGAGAGCTGACGGACAATAAACAGAGCCGGGGGGGGATTAATTTAGAAAAAGGAGCAGCCGAGGAGACTCAGAGGAACTAGCAGAAAAACACACCCAACAGAAAGACGGAGAAAGAAAAGATTGGAAGGGATTAAAGGTGAATGGATAACTGCATGAAAAGATCCAGAAATCGACTTTTTAACCCGACTCATTACAAAACAGTTACACAGCTCAGACTCACACGGTTCCATAAAACAAGACCTCATGGTTTGGACAAAGAGCCGCACTGTGTGAGGAAGGAATTTGGACTTAGAAGAGCTTGTCGAAGGAGGAAAAAGGAGCTGGGCTAGTGGAGGTTACTTGAGGAGAGCAGAGTTAAGAAAGGCAGAGTAGTAGATGGGTGGAGTGAGGAGGAGGAGGTGGGAGGAGGCAGAGAGGAAAAGTTCCCGCTCCTGCTTTTCCGAGTGGACTCTCCAGCTCAGCAGTGTGGAATGTTCTGGCATACCACAGAGCCTGCTGCTGAAAAATGCAGTGATTCCTAACGGATCCACAGCCCCACACACACAGAGACACACAGACACACACACAGACACACACACAGACACACACTGTCCGAGCCCCAGTCCTATTCCCACTCTACTATGGCTCTATTTAACACCACACACTGTATAATGAGCCATAATATGACAATCTCCAGTCGTTTACACAAAACACTGGCATCAGATGCTGGTCAGGCAAAATGTCACATGACTGAGTCATTGTCTACATTACACCTGTGATACCGACAGTATGAGTGTGTGTCTTCCACAGGCTTATTAAGTCTCACTGGATATTTTCAGACAGAAATTTGGTCGCAAATATTTTCTGCAGTTTTAACATTCACAACTAAAGAAGATATCTGGAGGCGAGGGAGTTTCTGGGAAGAGCAGCCTGAGGCAGGAGATGATCTATAGATTCCACCGTGGAAAGATCTACATTTTTGTTTGCACCTCACTGACACCGGCCCTTATCACCACCGGCAGATTTAATGTAAAAGAAATGACAGCACACATGGTTCATGTGGACTAATGGTAAAGTTCATGCAGGGGGGTTTATAACAGAACAAATACCGTGTGCCATTCACAGCTGGTTCAGGACTCTGGTAATTCTTGTAGTGAAATGTAAGAATGAAGATTTCAAAAAGTCTGAGTCATAATATTGTTGTTTGCTCCTTAAAGCAAAACCCCCCAAAAACTAACAGATTATTTTCCTTTATCCTTTTTTAAAATCATACAGATACACAACAGCATTTGAGGCAATCTGGATTATAAAGACACATTTTACAGCTGCCGTGAATAGTAGTCGAATAATTGATGAATAGATTGTGTAGCATTTTTCCACAGGTTCCATTGGCCCATTCACACACACACACACATTCATGCAACACAGCTCTTTTTCTATCACACACCAATTACGTGCTTCCGGAACAGCCGTCAGAGGTTGAAGGGTTCAGTGTCCTGCCCAAGAACACTTCAGCATGCAGACTGGAGGAACTAGGGATCAAATTACTTTTCTAATTAGTGGACGACCCACTTTACCCGCTGACAACTGAGCATCTTTAGGTGTGACTATTGTCCCAAGTGGGACAAGACAAGACGAGACACCTGAACACATGATCTTGGACTGTTGGAAATTGGAAGGGGGAGTTTTGTCCAAAGATTGTTCAACAATGAAAATGACTGGTAGCTGCAGCCCTTCAAATTCTGATACTCGTGCAACTGAGTTAAATCCGAAAACAAAGAGGCATCACCGACAACACGTGAAATAGCAAAGAATCAAAAAAGACTAAGAAGAAGAAGACAAGCAACTGAGAACAAAGAGTGGAGATGAGGAAAGAAAAGTGGGGAGCAGGAGGGAGAGTGTATATACAGTAAAAGAGGTGTGGTGCACAAAATGTATGATTTGAATGATCTAATACTGCTGCATCGCCACACCCAGAGAGAGAGAGAGAGAGAGAGAGAGAGAGAGAGAGAGAGAGAGAGAGAGAGAGAGAGAGAGAGAGAGAGAGAGAGAGAGAGACCATGTCCTGACAAGAACTGCAGGCAGGCTCCCACAGGCCCCAGCACAAGTTCAGGGGCCCCGTTCGTGGGGGATGAGAGAGGAGAGGTAGAAGGGGGGTGGATACAAGACATAGCAAAATGGACTGGAAAGTTCACCGGTGTCAACAGGTTTAGACTGGAGGGGGAGAAAAGAGAGGGAATGAAAACTGAAACATAAACAAGACAAGACAATCGAACAGGGCAATAAACTGGAGGAGGAGAAAAGACAAAGAGCCAGGGGAGTAAAAGAGAAGAGGACTAAAGAGGGACCGATATTTCATTCACAGCCAGTACAAAGTGTGTTAGGTATCAGATTGAGCTTGACCATGGGACAAGGACTGTGCGGGTGTTGACGCACTGGGGACGAACTTTGTCCAGATTGACCAAAGCTGAGGACACACTGCGACCACATTGAATTCGAAAGAAAATGCAGTTGCGTTGTAGTCAGAGAAAAAGACAGTTTGAAAGAAAGAGACGGATTCAGAGATCAGCTTGACCTTGACCTCGGCCTGACCCACTGACACACAACAGAGGAGGAGCAGCACTGTTTACTCCGGTCGAGGCTAAAAGTAAAGTTCAGCCTTTTCTTTCAAAAGGTCAGCTTCAGATTTCAAGATTAATATTAGGACAAGCCTCAGCTCTGCTAAGAGAGTGGTGAAGCAAAGGGGAAGAGGAGGGCAGGGAGAGGAAATCTATCCCTGTCCATCTAAGTGTGTCAGTCGCCGTGCCCGGCAGGTGAAGGGCGGGACAGGAAGTAGGCGGTCGGCGCCGCCGAGAAACCAGTCAGCGAGTGGTTTACACGGCTCCCACTGGACCAGGATCTCATGGACACATGCTGCTCCGATCAGGATATTTGGACAAACGGCCTGTTGCTAAACAAACATGACTGACACACATCCGTTTTGTGTTAACGTGGAGTGATTCCACTCTCTGCTGCAAACACATTTCTTAAACCTCACACAATTGAGAAATGGGTTTGTCTGTGAGCAGGCTTACACAGAAACTGAGGGAAACAACTTTATTTAAACTTGGTGAAAGGATGGGATAAGGGCCAGGGAGGAACCTCTTAACATTTGGGAACAATTTCATTGAAGGGGAGGATGCAGTTATGGGTTTTATGTCACTTTCTTAAACATGGTGAGATAGAGCGACCTTATAAGTTTGTATTACAAAACTTCTTTTCTCTTTTATTTTGATAAAGAGGAAATTCTCCTGTTCACTATACCCGTCTTATCCATCCATCAATATATTATATTTATATTTACACCTCTTATCCTTTGAGGGTTGTGAGGGGGCTGCAGCCAATCCATCACAGGCCCAAAATACTGAGACTAACAACAATGCAGAGGAATAACAGATCTTTGGGCTGCTTGAGGATGCCGAAGAAGACCCAGGCAGACACGGGGAGAACTGTCTTTTTAATCTTTATATTACAATCAAACCTTTCTCCCCATGTCTCACCTTCATTAGATTCCGGCCCTGGAGCAGCAACAGAGAGGAGGGAGTAACTCAGCACTGCCCCATCACAGTTACATTTACAGATTTCTGACAGAAAGTTTGTTTGTAAAGGTTTATTTCTTGTCCGGTCAGATTCCTGATTTGCTCTTTGACTAATGACTCTAATGACAAGATGAGCTCTGAACTGGGAGCTCATGGACTGATGATTAAAATAATCTACAGTCAGAGGGCCGCCCCACTGTTTTAACTGGTCATCGTCCAAACCCGAGCGCTCGCTCCAAACTTTCCTGCCACAACATTCTTCTTTCATAATGGAAACCAGCAGAGGCTATAGAAAATATTACAGGCTGCAAAACCAAGGATCCGACAGCTTAAGGCAGGTTGGATTTAAGAGTTCTTTAAAATGCCACTCCGTTTGAAATACACTTACAAACTTCAGATACGAGGGAAATACCTGGTACCTGTCGACAGTTTTCTGTTTCTCAGCATCTGGGTTTCTAACACTGAGCCTCATGTACATAGCCTGGTAGTGGTTTCATCCATGCCACATAATCTGGGTTGAATTTGCATTGAAGCTGCATTTACCACACCTTGTCACTTATTATCAGAAAGTGCAAAAAAAGAACCTGCTTTGAGAAAAAAAAAAGTGCTATTTGCTCACGGTAATGCAAGAAGCTCTCAGTAAAGCATTGCAAAAATATGCATGACCAATTTGAGAAAAAACTATTCTACTGCCCATTTCTACACATTTTTAAGACCTTTACTTCTAGATGGATGAATTCTACAACCTTTTATGGATCTGTGGCAACTGGACCCGAGGTTTAAGAGCAAGGTTCCTGTCGCCCATTAAAGAACTCGAGGAGAAAACCCCTTTCATATCCATCTTGCATCATCCCAGTCGGGACACCTGGTCACATATATTAAATAAAGCACAGCCTTCATCTCCTTGTCAGATGTCTTTTCCTTGCTTGCTTATTTACACTGTGATGTTTTAAACAGTCACCAGGATGAACGTGTACGTGCATGTGGGTTGCGCACGTGCATTCTCACACATCTAAAGTGGGAAGCACCTGCAAACGATGAGCTGGACGCGTTTGTCAGTGTGCACGTGTGTCTTTCTACACAGGAAAAGAGCCTTCACAGCTACTCTACAAGGCAGCATCCTGCTTCTGTGGCTCCATCACAGAGGAGCTCTTCACCATGTCGGACATCACTTTACATCCACTCAGTCAAACCTGGTCTGTCAAGTCCAGACGTCCAGTTGGTGTGTGTGGAGGAGCTCAGAGAACCTCCAGGGGAACCAGGGAGATAAGAGTGGCACAGCTGAGACTAGTTGGCCAATTACCTCTCCCTGGATTCAAAAGGACGGAGGACAGACTGAGCCGAGCCACCAAGAGGACAGGAGATATTGCTGGCCCATTCTGAGTTCCGTTTAAGAGCGTTAAACTAACAAAAATGATAAAGAGCGAATGGTTCATCTCCTGCTGCTGGTGAGAGACCCTGTGGCAACGTCCTTGTTACAGCCTTATTAATCAACATACGTTTTTGCTATTATTTATTTCTGGAACCTCATTGTACAAAACATGTCTGTAACCTGTTGTGTTGATGTGGACAGGTAAAAACTCCTCTGGACAAAAACAGTTGTCAATCAAAGCGGTGTATCGAAGGCAGGAAGTAGGAGGTTACTCTAAGGACATGGGTAAAACTCTCATTCATAACCTCATCTGAGTTTGGATTTAATTTTTGACTCAATAAAACTATAGATGCACATATTTCTATTCTGCAGGACGACCTGTTGCAGCTTTCTAAGACACATCACCAGGTTGTGCGCTGTGGGTCAGTGGAGAGTAAGCGATGAGGATTTCTTTTTCTTGCCTTGTCTCTTTCACAGCAGTGGGGGAGGTTTCCTCTGAGAAGCTGCTTTATGAATGGAGTACAATTCTTTGCTATCCTTTACTCCAACCCCCCGCCTCCACCCCTGCCTTCCCACTTCCTCTTGAGACTTTCATCAACATCCTCTTTTCTCCCATGCTGCAGTAGTAACTGGTGGTTGGAGGTCTGCAGGAAGCAGGGTAGGGGGGTGGGGCTGAGAGCGGGGGGAATTGATTTGCAGTCTACCTGTGAAAGTGTACGTAGAGCTCGAGTGTTGGGGAGGCTCTGAATGTGGCAGTCGCAGCTATGCTGGGAATGTGAGCCTAAGCTCTGCCAGGGCTGGACCGGAGAAGCCCACAACTCTATTTAAGGAAATGGTAGTCAGGGGCCCATCAGCCACTCTCTCTGCATTTCTGTGTCTCTCTGCTCTGAACAACCCCCCCTTTCCTTCCTCCTACAAGAATGATAATTATTTTCCTTTGTGGAAGAGAGGTTTATTTCCGTACCTGCTGGAAAGAAGGTGGACACACACATACAGTGTACTGGTGATGTTTCTGGTACATTTATGGACGTAAACTTCTTCAACATCAGACCAGAGAATAGGTGAGCTTTTCAGTAGCCTCCAGCAAATGTGTTAATATTTTTCAATAAAAATGTTATTGTTCCGTATAAGTGATTTAACTTGTGCTTTCTATTTATATATGTATATTTATACTAGTTTAATTAATTTAAATTTCTTTGGAATAAGGGTTTAATCTCAAGGAATCATTGAATTGGCTGATGAATCACTCTTGGATATGTGTTACTCCCAAACATCTGTATCAGCCCCCAACTAAAAGTAAGGAAGTGTGAAACATTTGTTTTCATGTGCATCAGTTTATGTTATGCTATAAATAAATAATAAATATTGCTGCTCGTGGACATTTTTTATTTGGTCAGCAAACACTTGAGCTCTGTTGCTCAACATATGGAATCAGCACATAGCTACTCTGTCTACAGTCCTAGACCTCCGTGCTACACTCATCACTTAGTTGAGTGTGTTGTTTTCTGTACAAGGACAGTATGACAAAAGAAGCATGATTGTCTGCAGCCCGTGACATAGACGGTACAGTAGAGTGTCCACTGGAATGTGGATTGTGAGACTGAGAGCGAGACAGACGAGTTTATCCAGCGGCCTCGGCTGTCCTCAGCCTGAGGGATGTAGCTCCAGCATCCGGCTGTAACACCACGTGAGTTGAGACAACGTACACGTACACACAAGCAGACTCATTCAGAAAAAACATGACAGCACAATAGCCCGAGGCGACGAGCGCGCTACTCTGCAGCTTGCACCACAGACTCAGTGGAGGAAGGTGTCAGTGGATGGTTGCATGTTTACACCCTCCATACAACTTGTGCTGTGACTTTTTGGTTTGGTCCACGTCTCAACTGCCAACATGGAGGCAACGGGTTTATGAATCTATATGGCAGCTACCGTTTTGGATCCATCCTTTTTTATAATCCAACCACACTTAGAGAAATAAACTATGTCTAAACAGGGCTTTGGTTGAGTGTACAGTGTGTCCATGACTCATGAGGTGATTGATGGGTCCTGCACAGACACCTGGCCTGGACGGGAGAGTCGTGGTGAGCTTGGCGGCAGACAAACACAGCTTCCTGGAGGGATCTGGTTTTCGATGAGGTCATATCCACCAAACAGGAACTCAACATCTCCTGTTGTATGGCCGGCAAGGCAACCGTTGCCATGGGTCTCTCTGGCTGGGCTGTGATGTCACTTCGTCCATCGTGGCCAGCGGCGTGTGAGCCAATCAGAAGTGAATGAGTGCGTTCAGTTGGCGCCTTGCTGTGTCTCAACTGTCACCGTCCATTCATGCAAGGACAGAGGGGACAGTGAGAGACGCAGCTGAGGCCGGAGCAGAGTCCCACATGAAGGTTTTGGCTCAGCTGCTGTGGACCAGCAAACTAAAAAGGTCTCTGCCAAGAATACTTTTTATTCTAACAGCAGCCCTTCTCATGTTAAGATGTCCCGAGCCTTTCTCAGCGTGTGTTATGAATAAGAGGCGTTATGGTATTCAAGGACTTAAATAACACAGGGCTCAAATGCTGAACGAGGTTTAGTCACTTCGGTTAAGTTTAGGAATGAAACAGTAACATCATATTTTCTGTGACCACCCGTTGCCTTTAAAAACGGCACCAGTTGTCCTCAGTCCACCTGCCCTGTCTTTTACAGTTCTTGTTCTGAGCATCTCCTGCTTCTGCCTCTTCACATCATCCCTGACAGTTGAGATCACAAGCACCCGCGCACAAACCTTCTTATTGTTTCCAAGTTTTATGAGAAAACCTGATATTCATATGTCCATCTGTAACGACTGTACTCTGACGACCACAAAGAGGCCAGAGTCTGGTCTGTTTGGAGGTTTTCTCCAGCCTTAATTCCGATGTTGATGAGTGACGATGACGCCAACATTAGGCAAGTTAAAGAACCCTTGAATTCATCTACATTACAAACCACAAATGAAGAAGATTCCGTGCTTGTAAATGTAAATACTCTCACAGTGAGGAAATATCAGGACGCGACCTGATCCTGAACTATAAATATATCGTGTTTTCAGTGCTGAACAAAGTAATGATCAAATAATCAAAAACATTCACTGTCGGTGTCTACAGCAGCACTGTCATCAACTCCTTACGTTAGGTCGAATCTCAGTTTTACTCAGTTGTCTCGAAAAATACTGAACTTCAGATGATTATTGTTCATTAATGACTCGGTTGAAGGTTTGATGTTTAATTAATTGCTTAATGATATTTCTGAAGTCTTACTGGCACACCACACACAGTTATTGTTGGTTAACTGTCTCCGTATGATGTACATGTGTAGGTTTTAGTCATCATGTCCGCTACAGGTGTACATTGACCCATTGATCACAGATTGTTAGATGAGTTACTGGGTGCCACTCACCATCTTCCTCATTCCAAGTCAAACTTAGGTTATTTCATGGGCAGCCTTGTCTCTAAAGATCTGCTTGTCTGTGCAATTGGGGCTGGACGGCTCCCAAGTTTAAACAGCCTCCTTACACAAGAGGTGTACTGTATGGAACAGCCAGCTGCCGGAGAGCAGGGCGGGGACGGGGCAGGCCTTGGCTGAGGGTCTCGGGGTGGGGGGGGGGCTATATGGGGAAACATTATACGCCTGTATGTCTGGCCTGGTCCGGCTGAGACTGACTGGTCGTCTATGAGACAAGCTGGTATCCCTCACCTGTTCTCACCCTCGGTCTGAATCACCCAGTTGTAAATTT
The DNA here is from genome assembly GCA_016801935.1 of Platichthys stellatus. Classification (NCBI taxonomy): domain Eukaryota; kingdom Metazoa; phylum Chordata; class Actinopteri; order Pleuronectiformes; family Pleuronectidae; genus Platichthys; species Platichthys stellatus. The sequence continues at coordinate 892,638 of CM028859.1, forward strand.
AGATGGGGTTTTTGCTCTTAACATTTTATTTGTAGTCGGCATTAGGTTGAATTACAGATCAATGTCAATTGTTTAAATGTTAGCACTTGTCTCTTAAACCGTCATAATTCACTAATGGTGTAAACGTGAGGTGTTTGATTAATGTGGGACTTGTTGCTGAACGCGTCCTTAAAGACAAATGAGTCTCTCACACGTCCGATAGAAACGAGGACTCCAGCCAGGCCCAGAAAGCACAATGAAGGAGAAGCTGATATTGTCTGTGTGTGTGTGTTGCATGTGTCAAGTAGGTATGTCAGGTGTGTAAACAGGCAGTTTTCTGTGGATAAGGACAATAATGTAAACACAACTAAGGTTTATTATGTGTTTCAATTCAATAGCTCCACAGGCCTATAGGCTGTTAACGCCTCTGTTCAATAAGATGTTACCCCTGTTTATTCTTTTCTATCAGTGTAGCTACTCAATCATAACCGGTGATGTTGCCTTTTAGTTTGAGGCCAGGTGTAAACATACACAGATGACATAGTAATCCAGCTTGCTGGGTAAAGCAAAGCTGGAATCAGAGGTATAAAGATGCACAGAAGGTTTCATTGAGAAACTAAACCTACAGGGTCTGTGGAGCTCTTGATTGCATAATCCCTGCTATCTGTGAGACCTCGTTCGCCTCTTAGAGATAATATCAAGAGCCTGACATGTCTGAGGCTTAAAGTCCCAGGTTTCTGCCCATCCTCGTTTTCACTCTCTTTAACACACACACAGAGAGAGAGAGAGAGAGAGAGAGAGAGAGAGAGAGAGAGAGAGAGAGAGAGATCTTGATTGCATAATCCCTGCTATCTGTGAGACCTCGTTCGCCTCTTAGAGATAATATCAAGAGCCTGACATGTCTGAGGCTTAAAGTCCCAGGTTTCTGCCCATCCTCGTTTTCACTCTCTCTTTAACAGACAGAGAGAGAGAGAGAGAGAGAGAGAGAGAGAGAGAGAGAGAGAGAGAGAGAGAGAGAGAGAGAGAGAGAGAGAGAGAGAGAGAGAGCAAACACACACAAAACCCCACAAACACACTTGGAAGGAAGAGCTGAAAATAAAAAAGTCTTTGCTATAGAGGCCGACGGAGAAAAGACGAGCTTTATTCATTTTCCCTTCTGGTCGTTTTGGCAGGTTGTCTGTCCCCATTCCTGAGGTTCAGTGCGAGTTCACAGAACACGCCGTCAACTTCCAGAAATAAACTGTTTGCTCATGCGTGGGTGCGATCAAATAGTTTGGCGCTCTGATCCTGAGACAAGAGTTTTCTCTCTGTCTCTCTCTCTTTGAAAGAATGGTCAATGAGACATTTAAAAAAGTCACAAAGGATGTTGACAAATGACCCTTGTGATTGTGCAACAGAGAAATTAGACCAGATCACCTCTATTTAAAACTTTTAGCTTGATGGGAGCAAATATTTATAGGCATGGTCTTGGCAGATGAGGCCGGCTACATCAGAGTTAAAGGGTGATAGCAGGGTTTTAGTGAGCAAACTTTTGGGTCCCTCGCTAACTTAGTCTCAAGTCACTGAAACAGACATTTTTGAAATCACCATCAAAAGGGTTGATTTAAAAAAAAAAAAAAATCGAAGGATGAATCGATGGACGATGGATTGCCAAGTCTCTGAGGTAGATGGGGGGACCTCGGCAGTCATTGTGGTGAAGAAGGAGCCGAGCTGCAGGGCAAAGCTTTCGATTAACCAGTCGATATATGCTCACAAGCTCTGGGTAGTCACCCGAAAGATCGAGATCTCGAGGTTGTGGTTGGAGCATCTCTATGTTTTATTTTATTCTATTGTATTGTATTTTATTGTATTCAAATGTACCGGCTGCTATGACGACTTAATTTCCCTTCGGGGATGAATAAAGTAATCTATCTATCCATCTATCTATCTATCTATCTATCTATCATCTAGTCCGGAAGCCTCCTGGGCCTCATTGGAGGTATACTCAGCATTCCCAATCAGGAGGAGACCCCAGGGTACACCCTGACGTCAATGGAGAGACTACTTATCCCACTTGGCCCTGGGAGCACCTTGTGATGCCCAAGCAAGAGCTGGAAAGTGTGGCTATGGAGAGGGACGTCTGGGACTTTACCAACTACATACCCTCTCAAGAAGAAATGGAGGTCACATCCAAGAAAGATTTAAAAAACGTAACCTTCCTTTTAATGAGTATTGACTGGGCTCAGCTAAAAAACTTGATATGAGAAAGTGTGAATGAGTTAGGAGCTGTAAATGGCACCACTATCCTTCTTGGCCCCACCCCTTCCTCCTCCTCCCCTCATATATTCCACAGTCTACACAGGAGACCTTAGCTCGACTGAAGGTGGAATAAGTTTTCCTTTTCCACTGTGTGTCCCCCCCCCATTCCCAGCTCCCTCAACTGGAAAAGCCCCCGTTCAACTCTCGCTGAATGCTCGACTCGAGTGTGCTGCGACGTGCCCACATTCCTAGACAGTATCCCCAACACCGGAACCGCTCACCGCCTCGGCCAGGAATGCTGATTTCCAGCCCAGGTTTTCATCAGACCTAGTTTAGGCAGAGAGCGCATCAGGAATTCTCTGACTAATACTAAACCTTACACAACGCACTTTCCCTTTCCCGTCATTCATCTCTCCCTCAAACATACACACACACTCTCAGAAGTATGCTTTCTCTCTCTACAATATCACACACACAAAGATGGTCTCAACAGCTTCTCTGAAAATTATTTATTTTCTTAGCTGGAAGTGATATTTTGACCTAGATTTAAATAGCTTTTCAAGTTCAAACTCTGATATTCAAGCCCCTCCCACCCATCTACAACCTCTGTATAATTCATGTACTTCTGAATATCTGCTGCTTCTAGGTGTAAATATAGGTGTTTTTATATCTGAGGGATTCAGTACAATGGAAGAGCTTGAAACAAGTATCAAATCTGTTCGAGAAGACAAAGTGTGGACAATGTTTACAGTGAGAAATCCAGACAGAGGGGGACATTACACCCGAACCCCATTTAACCCCTTCTTCCAACCCCTACCACTTGTTTTTGAGAGCTACCTAGTGGTTGAAATCTTCCTCTACGAATTGGAACAGCTCTTCAAGTGCAACGTGTATATTCAAAGAGGGGGGATGCGACATGAAATTAATTGAAAATAAGGGATGATCATGTGATACAATGTAGCGTTAGCATGCTAGCGTTTTGGAAACTTTGATTTGAAGTGTGGGTCTTAAATTGGCCCCTCCCCCCTACTATTACATTGGCAAATTTACCTTGATTATGAAAACCTGCAAAGGAAAAATATTTTTCCAGAAACCTGTATCAAAATCAATGAATTGTTTTTTAAAGTTTTTGGACGGCACTGAGCCCTAAAGACCCTGCCGCGACTCGTCGTCCATACAGAGCTCTGCCTCTGTCCCCGTCTCCTCTACAACACAGCTGCTCGTACACATCGAGTCCCCCCCCCCCCCCCCCCCCCCCCCCCCCCCCCCCCCCCCCCCCCCCACACACACCTCCTTCCCGCTCAAACAGCCGTGCAGGCCAGGTCAGCAGAACGCCACACCACACGAAAATGAGGTTAGTGATTCAGAACACCAGAGCCACTGTCCAGTCCTAACCCCACCCCTTACACTAACCCCACACCCTCTGAGTGTGTGTGTGTGTGTCTTCAGATGCTACTCTGCTCGCTATTCATATTCTCTCAGCTTGATCGGATATATGGTTTCTCTTGGGATTTTCTCAAAAGGAGTTTTGTTCTCCCTAACGGGGGAAGTTTCATTTCCTAATAACAACTGAAATTCTGCAGGGATGTAATAAATGTGGGATTTATGGTGGTTTAATGTGAAGTGATTTGGAAGAGCTCACTTGTTGACTTAAGCTAATGACTGAACTGAAAACTCAAGGAACTAATGCTTCATTTACAGATCTACAGTAAACTGCAGTAACCAGTCTACACAGAAACTAGAAGAAAATCAGATCTCGCCTGTGAACTCTGCCCCGTTTACTACAATCGCATCTCAAGTGGCAAATAAAGTCACATCACTCGCTGGGTCCCAAAACAAGGAGGCCTCTCAGCCGCTCAGAGAAGTAGGTCACTGAGGATTCCATTCATTTGTACACTGCTTTGAAAATAGTTGCGCTTTTCCACTCAGCCCGAGACTTCCAGCTGCACGTTAACCCTCGAGCCGCCGGCACGTCTCATTTCTGCACTGGCAGCACATCACACTGCACTTTTTTTACTCAGCAGAAAAGCCTGTTCAACCTGAGGGGAACAATCTGAAGGGGAAGGGTTTTTACCTGGGGGGATGTTTATGGCTATTTGTCACGGTGTAGTGGTAAACAAAAAGCACAGTTTGGTACAGACTTTGGTTCTAAGGTCACAGTTTGGGATGTTTTCGGTAAAGGAAAAAACAGGAAATACGAAACATTAAACTGCTTAATTTCTAAATTATACACAAGATTACCCAACAGACTATAGCAGTGATTCTTGAACTCATTAAAACTGTCTGGAATCCACTGATAAAAACAAGTAAATTTACTTACTAATATTCACTCACTAAAATAATCAGGTGAAGCATTATGAAAAAAAAAATTTGAATTTATTAATATCGATTCATTTGTGCATGTTGAAAATAAAGTTTTAAATAGACAAACTGGTCAAATTCTGTCAGGGCAGCACCTCTGATAGACATCCTGGATTTTATTGAATATTTCCAAGACAACGGAACAACCGTGTTTTCCTCCCCTCACATCGCTATAATAAGAAATAATTACAAATATTAACACAGTAAACCAATAGATAAATCAGCCCACAAGCACTGTGTAAGCAAAACATACCAGAGGGATCACGTAACCAGACAACCTTCTCAATCTGCCTCTTTTCAGCAGCGTGTGTCCTGACGTGAAGTCGGCAGCACTGAAACAGCCACTGCTGACTCCATCTCTTTTAGCTGAATCAGCGGACGGGAAGCGACAATAAAGAGCACCGGACTCTAATAAAGAGCATCAGACGTAACTAGGACAGAAAATATCTTTCTAAATCTAATAGTATGGAAAGTTCGGTATAAACAACTCAAAAAACGTTGGTTCAGTTTGGTTCATCTTAGAGTAAACTGAGTGCACAGCAAAAAGAAAAAGTTAAAATCCTTTGTATATGTTGAGTAGATGCTTATTTGGTGACAATTCATTGAACTGCAATGTGTGTTTTGTATGAAATATTTGTATCAGCGTTCCTTAGGGTGTTTTCATAATCAAGGTAAATTTGCCAATGTAATGTAGATTTCAGGTCTTACTGTTGATTCCAGGCTATTTGACTGCTGTGCCAACAAAGGCCTTCATATCCACAGCCATCAAACCTGCTCCGTGCACCAGAACACTGTGCAAATCTCCAAATACCAATCACAAGTCAAATGAATCCTTGACTCAGACGTTACTTTACAGCAACAACCACAACTCCACCCACGGGCGTATGTCTTTAATGTCTCGTTCCACCTACACCGTAAATCAAGGCCTTGTTAGCTGAGAAACGAAGATTCATACAGGATGTAAGAGTGAAATATGACTGTGACTCAAGTTTCACTGCAAACATCACAAGTCTCTTTGACTCACACTCATACAACGCATTGTGTTCTGAAAAGCAAATAAAAAGAACCCATCTGACTGTATGAACCAGTCGGGGTTTGGAGGAACCTTCAGAAAAACTCCGGCTTTATATTGAAGAAGACTTTTTCAGGTCACATTCATGTTGATTATTCTAATTTGAGTCATGACTTTTAAAAGGTTTACTTGCGCTGGTGTTCAGAAAACACATCTTCTTACTGTAGCTCCACTTTTCAGCCTCTGTCTCAATCACATGGTTTTACCGCCTGTCTCTTTAAGACCCCCCTCTCCTTCCTAATATAGCCCAGTCTGCTCTGATTGGCCAGCTAGATCACTCTGTTGTGATTGGATAATATTTGCAGCGGGAAATTTCGGCCCGAGAAACAATTATTTAAACGTTAAATGGCGGTGCATTGAACGCCTTTGCGAAGCGTTGAAACTACGGCAGCTGAGAGGATCAATCTCGGCTTTGTCGTGGAAGAAATCTCTTGAGGTAGATGACGTGTTTAATACACTGTTCAAATCTTCAGACTCCAGCTGATGTCTCTGCTCTCATCGTCTGGAGTAGCTGCATCCAACAACTTCCACTGATACAACAAACAAGCACTTGCAGGAGCAAACCTTAAAGTCCAGTGTGTCACTGCCTGTTTAATACAGAAGGCTTTATATTACACATCATCGCTGATTGGGCAATGCCTCTGCACCAAATGAGAGAAACCGTACCCTGAAGCCTGTGGCACACCTTTGCACCTAGTCTAAATCAAACGTGGTGTTTCAACCCTGAAACCGTAGAAAACCAGTTCCCAACGCTCTGAGATTGACCTTTTCTCCGGCTTTGTGTCTCATGCAGAACTCTCAACCACACAGCTGAGCTTCAGGAGACTACAGAACTTTGCAGAACTTTTACAAAGATGAAAGAAACACTGAAAGAAACGTCACACGTCTCTGTTGAACAATAACAAAGAGCAGCTAAAAAAAATGTACTTCAACCAGTGGCCGTCGTACACCCAGTGAGATCCCTGTGATGAGTGTGAGCATCACGGCCGGGCAGAGTCATTAGATCAGCCTCAGTTACACGCGCTGCCTCCTGAAGTCCAGCGTCAGCCAGCAGATGTGTTGCTGCCTGCAGACGCTGCCCTGGGTTACACACTGCTCTCCATCACAGCAGCAGAAACACTTCATTCTATTTTTCATGAGCCCAGTCAGTTGCCAGGGTTTTTGTTTCCATGGCCACGCTGCAGTCTGATGCAACAAAAACCCAGCCACAGCCCCCCCCCCCATGGGTGCCTTGGCGCGATACCAACCCCTGGGGGGGGGGGGCTACAGCACTATAGGCTGGCACACCGACTGGCTGAGTGTCGTCTGGAGCCAGCCTCAGTCCCAGCTGAGCTCACACTATACACGACCCCGACCTCCTTCTATAATCATTCAGTGGTTGGCAACGGTTCAGCGCCACAATTTGCACCGTTTCATACCATCAGTGATTCAGCTGTTTATTACTCTGGATGCAGGAATGTGTTGGGCAGGAGATGTGTGTGTGTTTGTGGGTGTGTGAAGCCTTTAGTTGTGTGTTTGTGTCACGGTCAGAGACGGCGAAGCCTCTGGGAAAACAAGCCGTCGAAAACTCGATGAAAACCCCATGAATGTTTAATAGTGTGGGCAATATCTCTTTCTTTTTTTGAACTGGTGAGATCTGTGAATTCGACTGGTGAGTCTCTTCTGGAAGGATTGCTGCTAATTTCCAGCAGCAGAACACAAAACTAATTAAAGCAACACCTTGCATCAGCTTCAAAATGAGTTTGATGGTTCAGTGACTGTGAATAATCCCACTCCTCTCCCTGAACATCTGCTCCTCCTCTGTGGAACTCCAGTGAGCAGGTTCGATCTCCTGTCAGAATCAGGTCGAGCAAGTTCCAAGAGCGAAGCTAAACTATGACTCACTTGAAACAAAAGACTCAGAAGTCATTAAAAACCAGAGTTTATCTCCAATATTCAGCAGGAAACTTCTCACCCACTGGTTTGTGAGCAGGCGTTTCGAAGTCTCGAGTTTGGCATTTTGTCCAGCGCCATCTTGGTTTCACAGATGGGCTGCGACCTGCACCCACTGGGGGCTAGCTGTCAATCACACGGTGACACAGTCTCCAAGCCCCAATACACGTGGGGCTTTATATTCGAGTCTTAATGGGACCATAACTTACAAATTGAACATCCTGCTGCATTGAAGACTTGAAACAAGACATTTCTTAAACTCCTAAAAAAAAAAAATCAATCAATCAATCAATCAATCAAGGGAGAAGTTGAGTAATTTTCTCACAGACGTCTATAGAAGCTGTATTTCCGCTTTGGCCTCTCTTTCCAAGCCGAGAGTCTATTTTTCATTTTCTCTATATAAAAACCATAAAAGATAAATAACAATGCGTGGCTGCAGAGGGCGCTGTTGCTCAGTAAAAGCTACCCGGTGTTGCTTTAACCGTTCTGCCTGTGAGCTCGTCATCCTCATCGCCTCCTCACGGATGAAGCCGCGGTCGACTGTGTGAGCAGCGGACTGTCTTACCTGGGTTGTTGGCCTCTCCCTCCAGGACCTGCAGCTCGGTGCACTCGGCAAGGGAGTGCTCCAGACACAGCTGCAGGAAGCGGGCCTGGGTCCGGCTCACCCTCTTCAGCAGGGACAACAGAGCCACCGTCTGCTCGCACTCGTTCCACCCCTTGAACCAGCTGGCCAGGACGCCCACCTGATCACGAAACATCATGGTCTGCGAGGCGGGGGGGTTGAAGGGCAGGCTGATGGTGGTGGTGTCGGGGATTGGGGACGCTAAAGGGGTTTGGGTGAAACTGGCAGGGGAGGTCCTATCAGCTGGTAGCTGGGGAGGGAGGTGGGCTGGTGTGAAGTTCAGCTGACGCACTGTGCTGCCATTCTTAGGTTTGTCATTATCAGCTGGAGCAGAAGCCTTTTACAGCCGAGATGTGTTTCTGCCACAGCCGGCGCTGGATGTAATCCTGCAGGAGATGTTTCTGCACCGTCTTAATCTCCGCTGGTGCTGCTGGTGCTGCTGGTGCTGCTGGGAGGGGGGGGGGGGGGGTGGGGGGGGGGGGGGGGGGGGGGGGGGGGGGGTTGTGAGACTGCTCCTCTAGCAAGGCATTAGGAGATATGAGCTGCTCTCGGCTGCTCGGTCGCTCTCGGAGGGATGGATATTTGATGAGTCAGCTCTCTTCCAGCACACGCTGTGTCACATCAGCCTCACTGGCATGTTTTCTTCAGGGAATCCCTCGCACGCCTGCAGGAGGATGTTAGAAGTGAGGGCAGGAGGAGGAGGAGTAGGAGGAGGGAGGAGAGGAGAGGAAGAAACAAATTTAAAACACACAATACACACTGAGGCACGTCCCTCCCTCTGTTTCATGCACATGCAGAGACTTTCCCCCAGACAGGCTCAGTGGGAATGCGACAGAGCCGTGTCCCTGTTGCTTCAGCCCCGCAGACCTGCTGCTGCAGCCCCGGAGCCCAGCCTTCCTCCACTACAACCCGAACATGCATTTATAGGTCGCCTGCTCGCCGTCGCCTGTGCGCAGGCTTGCGGCTTGCATTCACCGCCGAGACCAAAATAAACAAAATTTCGTTTCTGGTATCCACCCATTCCTAAAAATACAGCTGCGGGCTGCAGGGCGCTGCATCCCGGGGGTTTCCAGAGGGAGGACGCCGGGGACTGGGCCGGCGGAGGCAGGCAGGGCAGCGGGGGCTGTGTCCCGCTGGGGCCGCTGGTTCCCTCCGGTGGTTCTACCGACAGGTTCTAGAGACGTGAAGCTGCTTTTAAGATAAAACCGGGGACCGGCTCCGGTGGCGAGGAGGCGCTGCGGGGGAAGCTAGCAGCAGAGCCCGGGCTCACAGAGGAGCGTTAGCCGCTGTCTGTCACCGCCTCGCCGGCTCACACACACTCGCAAATACACATGAATATGGATGAATATAAATACATGTGAAGTTTGTTGAGATAAAAAACCACTTGTTAATAAACCAGCGGCCGCTTCTCCGGCTCTGCGGCGACCGACTGCGAGAGAGCGAAGTTACAACACAAACACTGACGGACACAGATTTCACGAACCGCCATTAATTTAAAAAGTGGTTTCAATTAAAAGCAGCTTCTCTCTATAGATATATGTATTTATGTTTATATCTATATATAAAGATTTGACTTGTACAAACACAGAGTGGAGAGAAAACAAGGAGCTCCAGAAAGTTGGGCTTGTGAACCGCAGCTCTGCGGGAGGACGGTCGCAGGCGCCGGACTCAGCTCGGCTCTTACCTCCGGGCGCGGTTCTCATCGCCGGGCGGGTCTGTCTCGGGATGGCCGACTCGCTGAGCTGGTTCTCGGGGGAGCGGTGCCCCTTCACTCCGGGTCTGAGGGATTTGCCATCTTGAACTAACTTTTCCTCCGTCTCCCTCTCTCCGGCTCTGAAAGACGCGGTTAAACTCCCGGAACACAGCGAGGCGCTTCCGCACGCACCTTTCACAATAAGGTGCGACGCTACAGGAAAAGGTTTATTAGTCATAATGTTAACGTTGAATAAAGTTTCATTTCTATCACAAACTTCTTCAAGCTGCAGAGTGAGGTTTAATGTGTCGTTTATTAATTTATAAATACTGGTTTCGGTGCTAAAAGTCCATCACACAAATTTTGTTTTATAATTGACTGTCCAAAGTTAAGTTAATATTTGGTAGTTTAATAATCACATTTGATTTATACAGCAGCTTTCTTACATAAATTGCATTTCAAAGACATGAAATAAGATGGATCAATATGGACACGTGAGCAATAAAACGAAGACTTAGGACAAAAGTATAAAACTAGCAAAAGTTATACAAAGAAGTAAAAATAAACAATGATTTGATATGTATTAAAAGCGAGATCATAGAAACATAAACACACACATATACAATATACATTGAGTACAAAAAATCTGTCAATCATTTGTCAGCTTCGTGATTTCCTGCAGATTACACTGTGTTTATTTTTTTGTATTAATTTATGCATTTATCCATATGCTTTTATTTTGAAAGCAGGACTAGTCGTGTTCCGGCTGCGTTTCCGCCTCTTTGACGCAGACGGTCTCGCGGTGCTCGTTTCCACATGCTAATCATTAACAGGAGCATGACGTCAGCGGCTTGGCA
>CM028859.1:903489-977855 GCA_016801935.1 Platichthys stellatus
TAATTATCTGGTGTAGGTCCAATCTCATTTTAAACTTTTTGAAATTCGTATTAAATTCAATTTTCTCTAATTTCAAACTTTCATTTCCCGAATCACAGCAGTAAAAATATTCTTTTAATTTCTGTTATTCATATTTCATTATTGTTTCATTTCTTATGATCCTACTTTTGTTCGATTATCTACTACTATGGCATACACTACTACTCCTGCTACTACTACTACTACTACTACTACTACTACTACTACTACTACTACCACTACTACTACTACTACTACTACTACTACTTACAAAAACAATAATCATAATAACAAATACCTGGTGTGATTTTTACCCCTTTAAATGTCTCACAACCCTCAGATCTAACTTGTCCGAGCACAACAGTTGAAGGGTTAGGGTTAGGGTTAGGGTTAGGTTAGGTTCAGTTAGGTTAGTGTTAGGTTATGTTAAAGTTGTAAACTTTAACATAACCTAATAAAACTACCTCTCAAATTTGCAGGATTTGTGTAAACTTATCTAATCCTAAAATAATTACATATTTCCTGCACTTAATTATAAAAAGACAGATTTAATGTAGTTATCTACCGACTCAGTATCAGTTCTGAAGTTCACAGTCAAATACAAACAAGGTCTTTTCATGATGAAACTGGATTTTGAATCTAAGTTCTCGATCCACCACAGAGTCGAGCAGAAGACGACATTTTAAAACCTTTGTTCTAACACATGGAACCTTCTGCTGGTGTGAGCCCCTGTTCTCCATCTCTGAAGGTGTGAGTGGGTTTGCTCAGCTGCAGAGTGAATTCCCTCCAGCAGAGGAAACTCCCCGCTCCTATGTTTGATATCTGAAGGAAACACATGACGTCATGTTGCATGAGCGTTCCCAAAAAGAGTCCAGATAATGAATGAACCGGAAACACATGGAACCCCATTGATACTGTTTTTATATTCTTTGTGTGTTTTACAATAAAACACAAATTAATCTCTATCTAACCTGAAGTTTACATTGTTCTCAGTGCAGCAGTTTATTTAGTTTTACTTTAAACAGTTTTATTCCTTCATCAACTGAACAATTGAATGTTGTATTTCTCTGAGGGTATTTCGTCTCTTGTGGTCGATCTTGTGATTGATTGTTGACGTTTTGCCAAGTTTCCAATGAGAAATGAGAACAATCACTTCAGATACAGAAACTACCTGAGGAGGGTCCTGTCCACCACTGCTCCCCGGCACCAACATGGAGAAGAGACCTGTCTTCACCCTGAGCTCCGAAGGACAAAATGAAGAAATCTCTTTATCAAATAAACGAAGACATTTGAATTTAATACGTCGAGTGTTTCTGTTTGTTTCTGTTTCCCAATTCAGACATGAATAGTTTAAAGTTGAGATTCAAAACATTCAAGGCAGCTTGTTCCTTTAAGTGAAAAATAAATTGCGTATTTTAGCACCACCGTGTGGCTGATGAATGGTATCACAATAACTCACTGCCCATCAACACAAACATTAAAATTTAAATTAAATATTAAATAGAGGTTAAATGCGTTGACTTTGGAAACAGCAAGTTCTTCATATCAATTAATGAGATTAACCTGAAATAAATAATAATGTAACACATCAGGTTAGATGATATTTAACTGAAAACAAATGTCCAATATTAAACTGTATTTGTAAAAAAAATGACTGTAATCTGTATAAATGTTTTGCCACGCCCATTGAAAATTTGAGCATTTTAAAGGCCTCAACAGGTCAATTAATTTGCCTGATCACCAAAAGATCTGGAATCTCCTTGTGTTTCCAAGTTGACGTCTTCGTCTTCTACGTGTACGAGGAACACGTCAGGAACATGTGAGGAACATGGCAGGAACATGTCAGGAACATGTGAGGTACACGTGAGGAACATGTAAGGGACACGTAAGGGACACATGTAAGGGAAACGTAAGGAACACGTAAGGAACACGTAAAGAACACGTAAGGAACACGTCAGGCACACGTCAGGAACACATAACGAACGTGTGAGGAACACGTGAGGAAAGTGTCAGGAACATGTGAGGAACACGTCAGGAACATGTCAGGAACGTGTGTCCAGTGTAGCTCTGAAAACAATTAAATAATTAATAACCAATAACTGGGTATGCTTCAAATTAACTTGTTTTTTTTAAGCTGTTTTTGTTTAAATTAATGAAACCAAAAAACGTTTCCAGTATAAATAATAAGTAGATAAATATAAATGACTAGAAACGGAATGTGACGGAGCCAGCTGTTGCTGTGTTGTTTAAAGAGGCTGAAGCTCAGACGACAAACAGGAGCTGCAGCCTCCTTCTCTTCTCTTTCTTTTCTTGCCTCTCGACTGGAGGTCATTTGGGGATAAAGGTCTGGAGGCTCCACTGGCAGCAGGAAGTGAACTGATTCCTGTTTATTCTTACACATAGTTTAAAGGAGAAGGTCCTGAATCTGCTGCTCAGGATCGGATGAACTGAGTCAAGTCATTGGACCATGGTCAGAAATGTGACGTTTCCTCAAACCGTGTAAACATTGAGGTATGGCGAAGGTTCATCCTTCGCCAGAGGAGACAATGTTGTCATAACTCCACTGTGCATTGTCCTATCACCACCAAACCTCTGTCTTATGATCGGAGTCCAAACCTGAACTGCTCTATGTGTCTATATTCCCTCAGGGTCATAGCGCCACCTACTTATCAGTGTCACAATTAAGTTGGTGTTACATTGTTGAGTTGACATAAAATTGCTCACGCTACATCAAAGCCCCTACTTGAACAGATATATTATATATATTATATTATAAAATATTACTATATAATTTTTCTCTCTGTTAACAGTACAACGACAGTTTGGCTTTGTTGTGCCGAAACACAAAATTGGTCACTCTACATCAGACCCCCAACTTGAACAGATCTATTGTTGTTGGTGTTTGATTACACAAAAACATGAGGTTGTCGCATCAGTGTGATGTCACAGTGTGTGTGGGGGGGGGGGGGGGAGATTCATCTGATGTTGGACAGATGAGAGATTTATTCGATCTGAAGCAAACAAGAGTTTCTGTTGCTGACCTGAACAGATCACAGATCAGTCTGATCTGTGGCTGGACGTAATGCGTGATGAGGAGCCGTGGTTCGGAGCCGTCCCCCCCGCGTTCATTCTGTGATTACTGATCTGTGAGGTGAGTGTCATCGATCGATCAGTCACGTACCGCACGTACAGTGGGCTGGACACGATGAAACACCAGGAAGCTGCAAGTTCGAGCCCCGCCCCCCTCCTCCTGGCTCAGCAGCTCAGTGCGTGTGTGTGTGAGAGAGAGGGTGTGTGTCTGTGTGTGTGAGGCACACTGTGCTTCTCAAACTTAAAGTGTGTGTTATCAGAAGAAGAAGAAGAAGAGGTCGTGATGAAGCCGCTCCTCCTCCTCCTCCTCCTCCAGATGTGCAGCTGTGCAGAAAGCAGGTGTTTCTGTCAGGTGAACCAAACCGCTTTTATTTTGACAGTTTCCTGTTTTTATTTTACTTTTCTTTCCTTTCACTCTGAACTTTAGATGAAGTTTGTATCCCAGTGTCCGGTGGTAGTTTACAGTCTGTGTGTGTCTGTGTTTGTGTTTTTGTGTGTGTGTGTGTGTGTGTGTCCACCTGAGCTCATCGCTGTCCAGTCCAGTTTTTACGCCATGTTACTTCCTCTTCCTCTCAGCGTTTCCTCTGTGCATTTCCTCTGCTGTGGCGCCCCCCAGCGTTCGAAACACAACATTGCATGTGGTCGCCTGCGAGCGAGAACATGAAATAAGATAAAAACTATAGAACTGGTGTTATTTTTACTGGTATTACAATTTAACACAACTTTGATCTTTTATAAATTGCATATGTTTGTATATACGTATAGTAATATAAAGATTATTGTCTCAGCTACTTAAATACAGTATTCAATATTTAGTCACATTTTATCTACTTTATTTTCTCAATTGGAATTTCCTCAACAGTGGCTCAATAAATGTACATCTTATTTTATCTTAACGTATCATATTGTATCTTAACTTATTTTATCTTAACTCAACTGTTTTTAATGAACTGTAAACCAGGGCAAGGAGTTTTCTTTTTTAATGATGTCAAAGCTAAAATGTTCATATCATTTGATATTGATCTCGATAAATGACCGATTATTATTTATTTCTTGTTTAAAACTTGTGTGTTGTGGTTTTATACTCTGAAGTCAGTGAAACCTTCTAGAGATCTGAGGTGGATTCATTGTGTGTTTTATCTCCTCACAATCCTTTTTCACAATCCTGAAACATTAAATCGATATCTTTTGAACTTGTATAATATTACTATTGATTAAAATGACAAAACTGAGCTGCTAAAGCCTAATGAAAACATCTCATCTTGGCTCATATGATGGAATAAGTATGTTCACTATAACTGCAGAGTTTTTAGAACATATCTTCCTCTTGTCTAAGGTCACGGGCGACCTGGACGACTGCGCCTGTGACGTGGAGACGATCGATGGCTTCAACAACGAGCAGCTTTTCCCCAAACTCCAAACACTTCTGGAGTCTGACTATTTCAGGTTCTACAAGGTAAATTAACGCACACACAAACACACACACAGCCAAACACACTCTACACAAAGTGTTGGATATGTTTCTGAGGATGTGAGTGGGGGTCTTGTTCCCGTGCAGGTGAACCTGGACAAACCGTGTCCGTTCTGGACGTCGAGCGCTCACTGTGGTCTGAAGGACTGTGCTGTGAAGGCCTGCGCTCCTGTGAGTCCCTCTTTTCAACCCTTTCACTTTATTACTGGTTTCAATGGTGCCAGTGTCGGGTCAGAACACATTCTCAGCAGGTGGTTTGAGAACCTCAGCAGGTTTGAGAACCCAGATCAAGAGAAGAAAAGGAGGTTATGTCAATATCAAAGTCAAATTTAAATATATATAGCACATTTAAATCAACTAGTGCTTTACAAAGTCAAACATACAACAAGAAAACAGCAAAACGCAATATATATGGTATTAACAGAAAATAAAATAAAAGTAGAAGCAGGGGCTAATTTCCACTTAAGATATAATAATTTGTTAGGTCAAAATGAGAAACAGTTTAATCTCCAGTCGTCTGATCAACCTGAGATGAACAAACCAATCAGCTTCACTCACATCAGACTCTGCCTCTTGTCAGAATGAAGTTCCAGAGGGGATCAGATCTTCATCACACAATAAGGTGAGTCCATCTAGAGACACATAGATGAAGTCATACATGTGAATTCAATAGAAAGTCACGAGGAACATAGCCGACATATCCTGTCATGTGCTGTTTGTGTGTGTGTGTGTGTGTGTGTGTGTGTTCAGTATTCAGCAGAAGCGGACGAGCAGCTGGATGAGTGTGAGAAGACTCAGCATCTCGGAGCTGTGGACGTTTCGTTGAGGTGAAGATGAGGAAGATGAGTTCACTGTTCTCATATTAGAGATAAAAAACTCTGAAAATGTTATAGAACAAATCTATTAAGCAGGTTTTTCTGTGAGGTTTAAAATATCCAAACAGGAGAAAGTGAGTGAACCCACTGGTCTGTTTCGATTCCCAGTGTCGAGACCAGAGAGGCTCTGCTCGACTGGAGGAAACACGACGATGAGGCCGAGCGGTTCTGTGTCACAGACGGTGAGATTCAGTCCAACAAACGAGGAGCAAAAATTAAACTCTATGTATTAAGATCACAAACATTTCTGCTCAAAGAAAAGTTCCCTGGAAGTAAACCTCAACTTCTGTTTTTGAATTGAGATTAAGAATTATGAACCGGTAAGATAGAAGGTGGATCGTTTCATTCTGCATGTGATTGTGAAAAAGTGAATTATTGTCCTGAATTATATTATATCATATTTAGAATAATAAAAACATGTATGGGAACAAAAATGGGAGAATATTTAACTATTTAAAGTTAAAATTATTGTAGAAAACCATTTAAAGAATATCTAATCTTATTATAAATTCACAAATATTTTGTAACTATAAATATACAGAGTATGTACATTATTTGAGAATTATTAGTTATTAACATAATGTTGATATTTTCAGGCACAAAATTACACAAATTAGAGTAAAAACTGGACATAGTTTAAAGGATATTTGGGGGAAATTATCAAAGCGAATGAACATTTTACATGTAAACTAATGGAACATAGATCAATTTCCTTTGTATTTAGATTTCACTACAAAACTACACATTTTGGTGAGATATTGATTCGGATTAGTTTTGGTTCCTGTTTCCCAGACGAAGAATCTCCCGACTCCCAGTACGTGGACCTGCTGCTGAACCCTGAACGCTTCACGAGCTACAGAGGACCTGAGGTGTGGAGGATCTGGAACAGCATCTACGAGGAGAACTGCTTCAAGTGAACAATAATTAGTGCTCTTATTACCATTAATTATAACCGTGCATCCGCTTCTATGCAGACGATTCTGTTTTATAAGAAGTAGAGTTTTACAAAGAGAGCGTGTGGGTCTCCCTTCATTCTGCCTCGCAGGCCGTACACTGTCAGACGACCTCTCGTTCCCGACTCCTTCCACAGCAGCTCAGGAGGCGAGGGTGAGTTCACTGGACCAATCGCTTCATGTGGATCTTCAAGTTCTTCTTCTTCTTCTCGGGTGATAAGCACTTTGGGTTTATTATCTTGGAGAAGGAACTTTAAGTTAATAAGATATTAGGAGATAAAATCAAATCAATTTAAGTTTGTAAATCGCACTAAAATAATGGAATTTAGGATTAAACATAGATTGCACATTTTCTCCCAATAGTAGAAATTCTTTTAAAAGGTGCCGACTGTTTCCTGTGGACTTGGAATCTTAAATGTGCATTGAATATAGAAACAAAACCAATTTTTTTAAATCTGGGAACGCTATTTGAACTATGAAGATCCCGGGGTGTCTACAATATTACTCTTGTTTGTATTTACTTATTTATGTCCTTTAACTGCGTTTTCCACATTATCGTTGCAGCTCCCGACACTGTATGAATCTGAGCCACTATTCAGTGTCTGTTTGTTTTAATAGTTTTTATTTTATTCCTTTTTTGATCTGTCATACATGTGAAACTATAACCGTTGTGTTTACTCTGCAGCGAGGACGTTCTACCACTGGCTGGAAGGTGAGCCCATGTTTCCCCTGAAGAGGATCGACTGACACAGACGCTGCTGTGGATTATTTGTTTGTTGATTCCGTTCCTCTCTCAGGTCAGTGCGTGGAGAAGAGAGCTTTCTACCGCCTCATCTCCGGCCTGCACGCCAGCATCAACATCCACCTGAGCGCCAGGTACCTGCTGGAAGGTGAGACTGAAACACACAAACCCTCCTGGACTCAATCGATTCCACTCGTTTTTATGTTTCCAAACATTTTGAACGTAAATAAATAAGTGAACGTCTCTCTTCCACCTTCAGACAGCTGGTTTCAGAGGAAGTGGGGTCACAACGTGTCGGAGTTCAGGACGCGGTTCGACTCGGAGCTGACGGAGGGCGAGGGGCCGAAGAGGCTCCGCAACCTCTACTTCCTGTTCCTGATCGAGCTGCGGGCGCTGGCCAAGGCTCTGCCCGTCTTCCAGCAGCCGTCGTTCCAGCTCTACACCGGCCGAGCCGAGGAGGACCGGAGACACAAAGAGCTGCTGCTGCAGGTCGCACAACTGGCCAGGTCCGTCCGAGGGCTGCTGCTGCTCCCGTTAATATCATAAACATGTTCTATTCAAATACAGCTTCAGGCGTTTAGACTAGGATCTTATTTTCTGTTATTTTCTGTAAAAGATTTACTTCGAAGTACTCGAAATCATAAATCGTCCGTATATGATTTTTAAATCTTTACATTGTTTGAGACCCTCTATTCACTGACCCTTTAAAGTAAGCATCAAATCAAATAAAATAGAGATGAATTTGATATGTTAATATGATGACTTCTCATTAGTGGTGCTTCCTGTGCTGTTGTTGTGTGCGCTGCAGTTTGTTGTGACCTTCCTCTCCGTCCTCACTCCTCCAGATCGTTCCCTCTGCACTTTGATGAGACTTCCCTGTTTGCCGGTGACGAAAAGGAAGCAGCCAAACTGAAGGTCTGAAACTCTGCTGGTGTGAAGCCACACTGTGCAGCCTCTTGTTGCCTCTTTGTCTTTGGTCTTAAACCCGTTTTAAGTCGAGTCAGATTTATTTGTACAGCACATTTCAAACAGCAGGAGTTGAGCCAAAGTGCAAACAGACTGTGACTGTGTGTGTGTCTGTTTGTGTGTGTGTGTTTGTGTGTGTTTGTTCCCACCAGGAGGACATCAGACTGGCCTTCCTCAACATCTCCAGGATCATGGATTGTGTCGGCTGTTTCAAATGTCGACTGTGGGGGAAACTGCAGGTGAGACGTTGTTTTAATGTTTAACATGTGATTGTTTTTATTTGAATCAATATTTTGTTGTCGGATGATAAGGTTTAATGAGGCTTTAACAACAGCCAGGTCAGTGTTAGTATTGTGATGAGCCGTTACGTTTTGATTTGCTCTGTGATTCGCTCTCTCTCTCTGTGCCTCTGTGTTTTCATCAGACTCAGGGATTAGGCACAGCGCTGAAGATTCTGTTTTCAGAGCGACAGATTGAGGCTCTGCCGGCGGCGGCGAGCCAGCGGCGACCCAGTTTCCAGCTCAGCCGCCAGGAGATCGTCTCCCTGCTCAACGCCTTTGGAAGGTGAGAGTCCGGCGAGAGTAAATGATAAATCACATCATGTGATTATACACTACTGGCATTTTCAAGGATCAGACACGAAAACTACACATGTTTGTATTATATCCTCTGGAGTCAGTGAGCATATGATGAAGTTTTTCTGTAATTGCTCTTGGTGTCACCTGAACACAGAGATGACTGTTGTTTTAACGTCTCGCAGGATTTCCACAAGCGTCCGAGAGCTGAAGAACTTCCGGACGCTTTTATCAGAGGAGCGGTGACGGCGTCAGGAGGCGTCTTCGTCTATTTCTATTAAACTTATTTTGACTTAAATCTAACGAATCAAGAATTTTATTGTATTTTATTTTCTAGTAAGAATTCAATCTTTCTTCCTCTTCAGTTAAAATTAAATCTGAAGTTTTGATTTAATCACACATTTGTCTCTGACTCTTACTTGTGTTGTATGAAACTGGAATTATCCCACTGATAAGATAAGATTGAAGTGTGTAAATGATCATTTAGATTTTAAACGTGTTTCTTTATGTTTCTTTATATTTATTCTTTAACTAAGATCGTCTCTGTTCAGGTTCCTGTGTATCTGCTTTACCTGATCACACGTTTCCCAGTGGCCTGTTGTTGTGGTTATGCTGCTGCCCTGAGGATGGCGCTGTTTGTATAGAAAAATGTTTTCCACACCACAATCAATCTGCTCTGAAGAGTCTTCTAGAAATCATTTTAAATCTCTAACGAGGGATGTGATGAGTGTTGAGGTGAAAAATCTCCTAATGAAAAAAATTATATTAAGTTTGTGTTGAACATTAATTCTCAATAATGACGAGATTTGTTTGTTGAGAAATTGTGTAAATGGAATGAACAGATCAGTAAAGTACAAACTAGTGGACATGAAGGCAACATGTGGACAGTGAAGGGTTAAGCTGTGTAATAGGATGAATGGCGATTGTGTTGAACTTGAACGCACCACAGTGGACGGTGAACGCATCATGGACAGTGAAGGGTTAAGCTGTGTAATAGGATGAATGGGCAGTCTACAGTCGACTCTCCCTCACTGCCAACATTACTGCAGCAACACGTTCCTGTAGATTCATGATGCACAACATCAGGAGAACACGCCCCCTTCTAACTCAGAGGGCGGCGCAGGCTCTGGTCCAGGTTCTGGTCCAGGCCTTGGTCCAGGCTCTGGTGCAGGTTCTGGTCCAGGCCCTGGTCCAGACTCTGGACACCTCACACCTACACTACCGCCCCTCCCTCCTGGCAGGTCTACTTGCTGGTGCCCTCTGACCTCTGCAGCTCATCCAGAAAGCAGCAGCTCCACTGGTCTTTAACCTAAATTCACTCCCACTCCTCCGCTCCCTTCACTGGTTACCAGTAGCTGCCCGCATCCGTTTCGAAACATTAGTACTTGGGTACTGTGCTGTGAACGGATCAGGTCCAGTCTACATCCTGGACATGGTCAAATGTACACCCCAGCACGCTCACTCTGCTCTGCTTCGGCCAATCGGCTCGTTGCTCCCTCACTGCTAAACAAACAAAAACACAACTGTTTGCTGCCCTGGCTCCTAAATGGTGGAACGAGCTCCCTCAGGACATCAGAAAGTTTACACAACTTCCACAGCAAACTTAAAACACACCTCTTCAAACTATACCTTGAATAGAAGTTTAAATAATCAATTTAGAAGCACTTAAATGGCACTCACTTATTGTAGTTTGGGTTTCTTTAAGAACTTGTACCTGCTTGATTCTTTTTGTTCTGGGTTTGTTGCCTCATGGTTGATGCTCTTATTGTGAGTCGCTTTGGATAAAAGTGTCCGAGTGGAGATTGCGGTGGACAGTGAACGCACCACAGTGAACAGTGAAGGCATCACAGTGGACAGTGAACGCACCATAGTGAACAATGAAGGTATCACAGTGGACAGTGAACGCACCACAGTGAACAGTAAAGGCATCACAGTGGACAGTGAACGCACCACAGTGAACAGTGAAGGTATCACAGTGGACAGTGAACGCACCACAGTGAACAGTGAAGGTATCACAGTGGACAGTGAACGCACCACAGTGAACAGTGACGGTATCACAGTGGACAGTGAAGGTATCAGAGTGGACAGTGAACGCACCACAGTGAACAGTGAACGCATCACGGACAGTGAAGGGTTAAGCTGTGTAATAGGATGAATGGAGATTGCGGAGGACAGTGAACGCATCATTACAACAGACGGCAGCAGAGGAGCAGGAGGAGGAAACTGATCCTCCGCAGAAACAACACGACAACACTCGTTATCTCTCTTTCCTCCGTTTTATTTCCTCCTTCTTTCCTCGGAGGAAACTTCCGGTTCGACTCGAGCGGAGCAGGAAGCTGTCTCTGGAGCAGGAGGCGACTTCTCCTGGTTTAATGGCCGAGGAGGAGCGACGTTTGTCCGCGGAGAGAAGTGGAAACATGTCGCTGTGTGTGGAGGATTAAACGAAGGAGGAATATTTTTTAATTTAAAAGAACTGTAGCTACACAGCTGCACGTGAGAGGAAGAGGAGGAAGAGGAGGAAGAGGAGAGAAGTGTCCAGTCTGTTCTCCTGCTCGGAGTGAACCAGGTAAGTGACCTCACCTGTTCATCAGCACATGCTGCGGCCACCTGTGTGCAACCCCGCGTTACAGTTACACCCAGCGTTACAGTTACACCCAGCGTTACAGATACCCCCTTGCTGTGTCACACTTGTGTTGTCATCGAGCGCCTCCTCGTTACTATGTTAAAATATCTACTCGTGTGGCCAAGAGGAAACGTGAGGGGGAAACCTGAATGACCCCCGTTACAGTTACACCCCGCGTTACAGTTACTTCTTCCTACCAGGGACCTGCAGAGTCCTTGAGAGTCCGACTCTTGAGTTCAAACCTTAACTCTGTTTAAAACCTAAAAGTAAATGTGAGGTTTTATGTGTCAGTAGGAAATAAAAGTGGATTTCAGTGTTTTCCCCTCATTTATATTATCTAGAGCAGATCCGGATCAAGTCTTATTACGTTCAGGTTTATATCAGGAATGTAGATCGATACAGGTTTGAGATCTAGACCTGGTCCAGTTTGGTCTTCACGATGTTTACACCCTCTCTGTGAATCCAGTCCAGATCTAAATCTAAGTCTAGTTGGGTTTTTGTCTCGGTCCAATTTGAATAAATAAATCTAAACCATCATTAAACTCTGGACTCCTGGTTAATCCTCAACTGTCAGTTTGATGGTGTTTTTACCGAATGAGTGTGAAACCTCAAGTTATTCTGGTTTTAAATATTGAATAAAGGTGAAACTGTGTTTATTCAACTTCTCTGTTATAATCTATTCCAGATTTGACAGAAGTCTAAATATAGTGATTGTTCCCCGGGCCTTGTCCCGTGTGGTTTACATGAAGGGAAACACAGAATCTAGTGAGTATGAGACGAGAAAAAAGGTTTTTACAAATCTTTACTCAATCTTTGTTTATCTGTTCAAGATTTGGCAAATTGAGGTTTAGAGGGTTTTGATCTGGACGTGGGGAGAAACACTGATCGGACAAATTACACATCCAACCCTGTTGAAACACTCCTGGTTTATCTGATCCAGATCTGACAGGTCTGAGTAAAGTTGGTTTGTGTCCACATGAGGAGAAACCAGTGGAACAGGCCTACATATGATCTGGGTTCTTCTGGATCTGGTTTCACAAAGAATGCGCACAGAAAACAGATTTACTGACTCTGACCCGGGTTTCAAACACTCGCTCTAAAACACTTTAATAACTGAAGTGTTATGTAATACTTTAAATATTCGTTTTGGTGTCACCTTCATATCTTTAACTCGTGGTGCGATGGTGAAATTTACTAATATCTGCGCTAACATTCACGTGCTGCGTGAAAATCTGCTCGTTTTCTAGTGACATTTCCCCAAATGCTCTGAAAATGGACTCGAATAGAAGAGAATTGAGTAAAACTTCCATCATTCTGCTCATCACTTCACTAAAAATGTAAAGGTGCATCGAGTCGTTCCTGGCCAGTAGGGGGCAGAAGAAAAAGAGTTTGTTCTCGTGAAACAACTTCAGGGCAACGACAGACCTAAATATACGCAGTGACGATCTTCAGATGTTAGCGAGCGAAACACAGGGAAGTCGTCTTGTGTTTTGGAGGCGTGGCTTTGACTAATTTAAATATTGTAGCCTGCTCTTAACTTTTCCAGGAATACCAACCGTAGCTTTTATTTTGAAATCACTTATTCTATTTGTCAGTGTGGTGCGGTTAGAAAACATGACTCAACATCTGCGTCACGTTCGATGTTTGTTCGGTTTGTCCTCGTGCTCGTTTCCATCTGTGGCAAGAACGACAACTGCTGCCAAAGTTACGAGTGTGAAAAATAAACAATAGAATATGAAACGGTAGAAGTGATCACACAAGCTCTAAAGATTCTGCAGAGTCGACTGGAAACACATCTCAGATTCAAAGTTTGAAGCCGTCGTTTCTTTTCTCTGGAACTTGAGAGAAAATGTTATTTGTGAATCTGCCGCATGTTTTCTTGCTTCCACTGACTGACTTATTTCTAACAGTCTGTGGTGTGTTGTTTAATAGAAGTCCTCCTGTGGCTGGGTGGTGGTGGTGTGGGGGGGGGATTCCCTGACAAGCAGCAGTATTGTAGTAGGATCCACTGTGGAGGCGGGACTCCCCCCCCCCCCCCCCCCCCCCCCCCCCCCCCCTCCCCTTCAGGGCTTCGAATCCTGCCGAGCGAGTGGAATTTCATGGAAAGATGAAATATGTCATTGCAGAACGTGAACTCTCTCTCTCAGTTTCCGTCGGGTCCACGTTCCTGCTCCTGTTCTCCTGAGCACTGAGGTCACACCAGAGGTCCGGATGTGAAGAGGAGCTTCTGGGACGTGAACATTGTTCCACCACGATGTAAAGAAGGAAACTTTCTGTGCAGAGCCGGTTTTATTTACTTTATCTTTCAACACATCTTCAATTGAAACCCAGCTGACTCGGACTAAAGGAAACGTTTAACACTGTTTCATACTTAATGATTTTAAAATATTTAACATATAAAGTGATGATAATTAAATTAGCATTAAGAGAAATGGTGCATGGAGAGGCAGGTTCAGTCATATTTATATTTTCTGGTTTTATGTTCAGTGTCCTTCAACTTTAAGGAAAAACATTTAGTAGTCACATTTAAGAAGCTGCAACCATCAAATGTTAAAATCATTATTATTATTATTAATTATGAATCATTTATTGATCGACTAATCAGTAAAGACAATAGTTTGTTGTTGACTCCTGCTGTTCAGGAACTTTTGCTGTTTCCTGGGAAATTTTCTCCAAACAAAACAAGTTGTCAAACTGGAATCGAGAGCAAACGGCCGGAGACGCGTCCTCTGGGTTAACGTCGTCTTTCAGGACCTGCAGTGATCAGCATGCTGCTGCGGAGCCGGGGGGGGGTGGGGGGTGGAGTTGGTCCCGGCCCAACATGGCCTCAGTGATGTGGTTCTGGTTGGAAATGAGGGAACAGCTGAGAGTGTGGGAACAAGGCTGACTTGTCCCTTTCTGCTCAGCTCCGCCTCTCTGCTGTGGTTCTGCTGGGAGCCCTTCACTGACACGGACCAATCAGATCTGCTGATATGAAAACTTTTCTCTTTATACTGGTTTAATTTTTTTAATTCAAGTTTTGTAGATTTATCTGTTAGTCACAGCTTTTTATAAGAACATTTGTGGTTAAAGAATCAATTAGATTACGATGTTGATAACGACATCTTCAGAATCAAATTGTCTGTTTGTAATATAAAGACAAATCAGCTGATATATTGTTATCCACCACCAGTAATCCATATGGGTCAGACTCTGGTTCACTGGGATGGATCCACTGGTCTGAATCCACTGGTTTGGCCTCTGTAGGGTCAGAGACACTTTCTCAGAAATGTGAAATCACCTCATGTGTTTGACCAAATTGGTCGTTTGGTCTTTTTAAAACCTGACACTCTGGTCTCAGCTCGTCGTCCACGCAGGTAAATTTAGAGGTGTGAGTGAACCGCCCTGACCCCCCCCCCCCCCCCCCCCCCCCGCCCCTCCCTCCCCCGACCCCCCGCAGCTCTCTGGCTGTTTCATTAGCCGCTCGCTAACGGCTCCATGTGTGGCATTTCACCGGCGCCAACAGAATGTGTCACCTCCAGGCGGCGAGGAGCCATATAACCTGTAGCTCCAGGCTGCGGGGATCGAACCGCATGTCGCTGTGGCCGCTCCGCTGTCTAACAAACCTCTCTGTGCTCTTCTCCTTGCTGCTGCTGCTGCTGCTGTGGGATCTTCCTCTCTGCGTCTGTCCCTTCCCGTCTCTCAGGCCCGCGGAGACAAAGGCTGTCTTCTGCTTGGACGTCTGTCCGTCTCTGTTTTTGTCTCTGATAAGGTAAGTTCTGCTGGGTTTGGTCCAGGGCAGCTTGTGCTTTGTGTTCCTGTTGCATGTTGGGTATGCAGGGTAACTTATGATATGTGATGCGTGGCCTGTGATTGGATTATTCATCATGATGTGTGTCTGACTGGAGGAAAATACAAAATGCTTCTAAAGAGGTGAAGTGCAGGATTGTGACATCACTCCAAAAGGTTAATAACCCTTAACTGGTTAAAGTCCAAACTATACATACAGATAAACTAAACTAGATTTTTAGATATGGATATTTGGCGGCAGCATATGGATACTGGTATCTTATGAGTCAAGATGACCATTCATCTTCCAGTATTGATATTTTGTTCCCACCTTTTAATTCAAACTGTTCATAACTTTGCTCATTGTGCTCCTGTCGCCTGATTAAAGCTCAACACACTTTAACAAGCTGTGATTCACACAGTGGTTTTTGTCTTTCTGGTCAAAAGTGTAAAACATATGGTGGAACAGAAAAAGTGTTTTTCAGGACAAACATCAGAAGAGAAGACAAAAAGCAGCAGCTTCAAAGACGGGTCCGATTCTCATGAAGTTAAATCAAGAGTTCAAATGATTTAAGGTGATAGGAAGATGTGACAAAGTTTTATAACTCCGATGGCAGCAGGAGAGCGTTTGGCTCCGACTCGTTCAGAACAACAGGGACATCAAACACACAACCTGCAGAACGTCTCAGGAACATGTCTCCACGTTTGAGAAGCTTTCAGCCAATCGTTGCAGCTCTTACGTCTAAAATGTGAGCGATGAACTGAACCCGCCCATCGAAACATCTGAACCTCAAACGTCCATCTTCAGACCCACGTTCCCAGAGCGAGTGTGTCCCTTCCAGAGAGACACAGCTGGTTGTGTGCAGCCAGACGTCAGCCCAGTAGCTGCAGCTGGAGCACACCAGTATCTCAGTCACTGGTTCGATGCTCGGAGGCTGCAGGCGCTGGGTAGCACTTACAGACTGAAGCTGGGCTGGAATGCAGGCGGCTGCAGCTTAAGGACTAATTCACCACAAGCCCGACGTACGTGTAAGAGCAGCGAGCGGCTGGGAAACTGTACATTAATCAGATTAATGGCCGTGAGTTTTCCAGTGCGGCTTATGAGGTCTGGACCGGCCTCCCTCTCTCTCTCTCTCTCCTCATCCCTCCCCTCCTCCTCCTCACCCTCACTGGCCTGACCCACTTCTCTCTAAACCAGACTCTCCCTCTGTCTCACCCTTCCTCCCACGTTCACCCTCCTCCTCCTCTGTGTTGTCTGTTGATTGTTTTTATGTTTGCGAGCAGAGACGTCAGGTTGTGTTACAACTAAAAGAAGGAAATTTGGAGAGTTGATATTAAAAAGATGAATGAATGAAATCAGCTGCTTATTCGTGTTTGGCTTCGTTTTTAGATTTGCTCTCAAGAAAAAATTCAGAAACAGTAAAATAATTTGCGTTGTTGATTATTGTTATATCTTTTAATCTTTTAATCTTTTGTCAAACCAGAGACTCAAATCTCCACATTTCCAACTTCTTATGACATAAAACATGAAAGAATCTGCATTAAACTATGTCTTCAACAAACAAGTATTTAATTCCCTGCTGATACATTTTGTTAATTGCGTCTTGACACTTATGAACTTATCCGTGTGTTGATTGATCAGTTATCTATTGAACAGGTTCCTGTTCCTCTAATGAGATGGTTAGATGTTGAGAACTTGATCTTCAGGTTAATCAATAAAGACTCTTTTGTTTCATTTAGATGAGCAGCTGTTGACCCAGAGTCCAGGAGAACTGCTCAGTCGCAGAAACCTGACGCCTGCAGCCGTTTTCACTTTATTCAGAAACAGCTGTTGACTCAATAAATCACTAAACGTGAATCTGTGGAGATTGGAGCCGTGAGGAGGAAAATACTGATCAGATGAGTTTTTTATCATTTTGTTTTGCAGCTGATCAGTCCTGGAAAATAACAAACTGCAAACCTGCTGCAGACAAACAGTGAAAGATAATTGAGCCTTTTGACGGGAATGAGGTTTATTATTATCCTCCTGGTGTTTGTGTTTACGAGTTCTCTGTTGTTGTTGAAACGGCATCAGAAGCCTCTTGTTTGTGTCGTGTTGTCAAAGCTCTTCCTCTCCTCTGGTTCTCCTGCTCTTCCTCTCCTCTGGTTCTCCTGCTCTTCCTCTCCTCTGGTTCTCCTGCTCTTCCTCTCCACTGGTTCTCCTGCTCTTCCTCTCCTCGGTGTTCTGCTGCTCTTCCTCTCCTCTGGTTCTCCTGCTCTTCCTCTCCTCTGGTTCTTCTGTTCTTCCTCTCCTCTGGTTCTCCTGCTCTTCCTCTCCTCTGTGATCTCCTGCTCTTCCTCTCCTCGGTGTTCCCCTGCTCTTCCTCTCCTCTGGTTCTCCTGCTCTTCCTCTCCTCGGTGTTCCCCTGCTCTTCCTCTCCTCGGTGTTCCCCTGCACTTCCTCTCCTCTGGTTCTCCTGCTCTTCCTCTCCTCTGGTTCTCCTGCTCTTCCTCTCCTCTGGTTCTCCTGCACCTCCCCTACTCTGGTTCTCCTGCTCTTCCTCTCCTCTGTGTTCTCCTGCTCTTCCTCTCCTTTGTTTTCTCCTGCTTTTTCTCTCCTCTGTGTCCCTTCCTCCCACGTTCACCCTCCTCCTCCTCTGTGTTGTCTGTTGATTGTTTTTATGTTTGCGAGCAGAGACGTCAGGTTGTGTTACAACTAAAAGAAGGAATTTGCAGAGTTGATATTAAAAAGATGAATGAATGAAATCAGCTGCTTATTCGTCTTTGGCTTCGTTTTTAAATTTGCTCTCAAGAAAAAATTCAGAAACAGTAAAATTATTTGAGTTGATTTATTATTGTTATATCTTCTAATCTTCTAATCTTTTGTCAAACCAGAGACTCAAATCTCCACGTTTCCAACTTATTATGACATAAAACATGAAAGAATCTTCATTAAACTATGTCTTCAACAAACAAGTATTTAATCACCTGCTGATACATTTTGATAATTGCGTCTTGACACTTATGAACTTATCCGTGTGTTGATTGATCAGTTATCTATTGAACCGGTTCCTGTTCCTCTAATGAGATGGTTAGATGTTGAGAACTTGATCTGCAGGTTAATCAATAAAGACTCTTCATATCTGTTTCATTTAGATGAGCAGCTGTAGACACAGAGTCCAGGAGAACTGCTCAGTCGGCAGAAACCTGACGCCTGCAGCCGTTTTCACTTTATTCAGAAACAGCTGTTGACTCAATAAATCACTAAACGTGAATCTGTGGAGATTTGGAGCCGTGAGGAGGAAAATACTGATCAGATGAGATTTTTACTATTTTGCTTTGCAGCTGATCAGTCCTGGAAAATAACAAACTGCAAACCTGCTGCAGACAAACAGTGAAAGATAATTGAGCCTTTTGACTGGAATGAGGTTTATTATTATCCTCCTGGTGTTTGTGTTTACGAGTTCTCTGTTGTTGTTGAAACGGCATCAGAAGCCTCTTGTTTGTGTCGTGTTGTCAAAGCTCTTCCTCTCCACTGTGTTCTCCTGATCTTCCTCTCCTCTGGTTCTCCTGCTTTTCCTCTCCTCTGGTTCTCCTGCTCTTCCTCTCCTCTGTGTTCTCCGGCTCTTCCTCTCCACTGTGTTCTCCTGATCTTCCTCTCCTCTGTGTTCTCCTGATCTTCCTCTCCTCTGTGTTCTCCTGATCTTCCTCTCCTCTGGTTCTCCTGCACCTCCCCTACTCTGGTTCTCCTGCTCTTCCTCTCCTCTGTGTTCTCCTGCTCTTCCTTTCCTTGGTGTTCTCCTGCTCTTCCTCTCCTCTGTGTTCTCCTGCTCTTCCTTTCCTTGGTGTTCTCCTGCTCTTCCTCTCCTCTGTGTTCTCCTGCTCTTCCTCTCCTCTGGTTCTCCTGCTCTTCCTCTCCTCTGTGTTCTCCTGCTATTCCTCTCCTCTGTGTTCTCCTGCTCTTCCTCTCCTCTGGTTCTCCTGCTCTTCCTCTCCTCTGTGTTCTCCTGCTCTTCCTCTCCTCTCACACTTCATCCTCTCACCTCCTCTCATCACTGATCTGGGGCCTGTTCAGGATCGAGCAGCCTTTAGCTTCTCAATACTTTCACATGGTTCAGGAACTAAATGGAAAGAGATTGTGTTTTCACCACCATCCATTTGTTTGTTTGTTTGTTTGTTTGTTAGTGGACGGATGAGAAGAAAGAACTCGTTAAACCACTTTCTTTTACATTGGAGGTTTGGTTTCCAGTTTCCCAGGGAATCATTTATTGATCCAGATGAAGAAGGTCAGAACTTTTCAGAACCAGGACAGAGAGACCTCCTCCTGGTTCTGTAACAGTTTGGACGTTTTATCTTTTCAAATATAAGAAGTATAAACAGTGTGCGGCATTTTGCAAAATTTGATCCCAGCGGTTCATTGTTTCATAATCCATAATCCAGAGCGTGTGTGTGTGTGTGTAGATACTCGGGGGGGGGACTGAACTCTAGTTCATAACCAGTGATTGGACCCATGTAAACATGTAAAGTAAACATTGAGAAATACTGAAAAACTCACTAAGAGCCGAGAGAAGGATGATGGTGAGGAAAATGGCCCAAAAAGATCTTAAATATATTTAAGCTTATAACATGTTACTTTTGTTTAAATAGAGAAAAACTCTCTTACAAACAGATGAAGATGTATTGACACTGAAAACTAATCGACTTTTCCCCAATGTTCACAAACTGTCGTGTTTCCACTGTTTGTTTTGTACCGAGCTGTAGCACCCTGTCACATGTCCCCCCCCCCGCCCCCCCCCTCACGTTACACCTCAACACGTTGTTGGACACGTGAAGGACTTGAAGTTTACTTTGGGTTTGTTTAATTCGCTGTAAAGATTATGAGACACGTATTTAAAATATAATCGATAATAAAAACTACAACTTTCTACTGTGCGTGTTGTAAAGGCCTCTGCAGTGAAACCGTGTTTCCTTCTATTTGTTGTACATTTGAAATACATTCCTGAAGGCATTAGCTCAGTGTACAGGGCGTGTGTCTGTGTGTGTGTGCGTGTGCGTGTGTGTGTGTGTGGAGTTGCTGATAATCTTGAGAACTTGTTCAGCAGCAGCTCGATGGGTTAACAAAGTTGTGTTAGAGCCGAGGTGAACAACTTTCTGTTGTTGCTTATTTTCTGTTTGACAAATGTAAACGAGCAAATTAACAGAAAAAGTTGAAAATATAGAAGAAATGTTTTCACTTTGTTTGATCGTCATTCTTAGTTTGTCTGTTTTGATTTATGAGCAAATAACTGCAAAACTAGCGAAACCCCCCCCCCCCCCCCCCCCCCCAAAAAAACAAGCAAACCCCCCCCCCCCCCCGATGCCCTGTGTGTAACTGATGAACATCAGTCCTTTGACAGTTTCACTCTCAGCACATCAGAGCTTTTTATTTGTTATTATTTGTAGTTTCAACCGTTCAGTGTCTTTGTTTCGGTTTCAGAACTTGGCACAGTATTTATTTCTCGGCTCATCGGTCGACCTGCATGCAAACCTCCAGCAGGTTCACTGCAGCAGCCACAGTACAATTCGATTGAGCTGCCAAGCCAACATGCTTTCAGTGAGCCACACCCAGATACTCACACACACACACAGACACACACACTCACACACTCACACAAACACTCCTGTAGGATATAGGAGCAGTAATTAGCAACCCATGGAGAAGTCAGTTTTCTCATACTCACTCATGTTCCAGCATGCAGGTGCCAGATGCTTCTGCTTACCACTTACCTGTGACACACACACAGACACACACCCTCACACACACACACACACACACACACACACACGGCCATCCTTCTGTCTGTACAGCGTGGGGAGGTAAAACTCGAGCTCAGCTGTCTGACGGGGATTATCTGCCACGTCTGACAGAAAAGTGATGTTGTGCGTTTGTGTTGTCGAACGTCTGCGTTTCACTAATCTTCAGCGTCACCCACACACACTGACACACCTACACACACATTAAACCTGATCTAAGTGCACGTTCTCCTCCCTCCCGGTTCCGGCTGCTCTGTCATTGCAGAGTGTATTTAGACTCGCCCGCTCCCACATTGCTCCCTGCAGAGTTCACCAAGGCTACTGTTGTGCGCTGCCTTTTAATTCAGCCTCGTCTGGTCCCAGTGCATAGATCAGCTGCTGCTATTCTGGGAGACGACTTGTTATTTACAGTGAGAGAGAAGATTGTGAAACACAGGGAGGAGGAAAACCCAGGATCCTCAAACAGTCCTGTCACGTCAAGCCCTGAACCCTCAGTGATGGTTTCAGTGTTTGCTTTTTTATTCCATCGCGTGTTGGTCGAGTGCACGTAGGGTTGCAAACGGGTGGAACATTTTCGGGAACATTTCCATAGAAATATTAAGCCCGGGAATTTTGGGAATTTTGAAAAAAAAATTACGCAAATTAAACGCTGAGCAATAAAAACATCATTCAAAACTCTATTTTAAAGATGTATGGAATGCAACACATGCTGCTCTGTGAGTTTCAACCCTCCACTGTGCATTTCTCCAT
The DNA here is from genome assembly GCA_016801935.1 of Platichthys stellatus. Classification (NCBI taxonomy): domain Eukaryota; kingdom Metazoa; phylum Chordata; class Actinopteri; order Pleuronectiformes; family Pleuronectidae; genus Platichthys; species Platichthys stellatus. Next base: position 925,093 of record CM028859.1, read on the forward strand.
CACTTGTGCAGATAATTCCCAGCATCCTTCACTCTACAGCAGAGCTACTGAGGCCTGCTGTAGTGTGCAGGACTAGTCAGGTAAGTTTCTATGATATTACTGGGGAAAATATATCAGCATGCTGATTGAGGATGGTTCATCTGTCCATCCAGCCTCTTTATATTCATTTCTCCATCAATTGTACATATTTTTAAAGACGATTCCATTTGTTGGGCCAACTATTTATATCTCTAGTGTTGCATTAGGGTTTTTTTACAAGCTTTTCTCATCTTATTCTACAGAACAATGCCACGTGCACTATCTCATGTGTGGAGACATTTCACCCCAGCCAATGTAGAAGGAAAGGCAAATACTGTGCAAAGACCTATGTTAAGAATGACACAAAGATGCAGAAGCATAAAGTCAAGTGCCCAAAGTTTCCTCAGGGCTCAAATCAGCCTATGACAAAACAATTTTTTATATTTATGTCTGTATATGACAAGGTAAATACAGTTAGTATAAATGACCCACACAATTTCCCGTTATTTCCCATGGAAAGTTTCCAGCTTTGAATATTCCCGGAATTTTGCAACCCTATGTGCACGTACAAAGTTGTGTCTTTGAGCTTTTTGTCGGAGACTGAAGCTGTCTTCAGACTTGACCTCCAGAGGATCTGTGCAGAATTGGGTCCGGACCTTCTCTTCAGTTTGTCCTCTCTCTCATGCACATCGCAGGGATCACACCTGCAGCCCCTGTGGAGAAGCTCTGGAGGATCTCCGGAGTGCGGTGCATGTCTGAAAGCAGCTCGCTCAGTTCCGAGGAGATTTGTAAAACATCTATGAAGCTGTGGAACAAAACGCATGTTCAGGGCTGCCAAGGAGGTTGTGTGTTCATTGCTGTTTGTTTGACTGTTTGCAGGATTGCAAAGGAACTAGCAAACTGATTTATTGAAACTTTAAAGTAGATGCAAGGTTACGGGCAAGGGAAGAAACCATTCACTTTTGGGGGTGGATTTGATTAAAGGAGTTTTGTCTGTTTCTTCTGTCTGTTTGTCTGTCGGTTGGTTTGTCAGCAGGATGACACACACGTGAACAACTGAGTGTGTTAAAATGAAACCTGGTGGAAGGATGTGATGTTCCGACCTCCCTCTGGATCATAGCGCCCTCCGAGCTGCAGCAGCCTCACAGCCTCACAACAGTCAGACACTCCACTGTCTGACTGTTGTGGCAGATTTTCCGGTTGTTGAACGTGTAGTTTGTGTAAATATAAAGGTTGTATTGTGTCAACAGTGTTTTGTGGTGGCTTATTCCCACTTGCTGAGATCAGAGGCTACCTTGGCGACGTCCATCACTGTGGGGGCAGGGGCCTCTGAAGGAGCAGTGGGGGGGAGGGGGCGCCGCCGACTCTCCTCCTGACGGGAGCAGCGGTCGGCCGCTTGGCGAGGAGCAGCAGGAGGTGCAGGCGGTGACCTTGGCTCGCTCGGGACTGAAGCGTGTTTTCCTCTCGGGTTGTTGTGACTGACACAGGAAGTGGTTCGGCCTTGAAACAGGGTTTTGTCCAGGGGGAGGATCACAGGCAGGAAGTGGATGTACGCAAGTCGGGGTCACGGTGAACTGGTGACGGGTTCATCTGCAGAGTCGGGCTGGTGATGAGCTGCAGGTTGATTCCATGTGTTTGAGACCGGTTGAGTGAGTTTCATGTTTTGTGTGGAGACATTTTATACTTTGCATTAATAAATTCAGCTAAGGTCAATGCTAAATGCAATATAAAGGCAAGGGAGTATAGAATAGAAACAATTTATACAGTGCAAACAGAATATACACAGGAAAGAAGGTTTGCACACGGGTCATTGAATAAAGAGATCCCTGTTTTCTTCAAATTAGAATGAACTGACCAACAGGTAAATAAAGATGGACGACTTGTCTCATGAAGCCAAACGATCCCTGAAACAAACGCAGCCATCTTGTGTATTTGGAGTTTAACCAATTAAAACCAAACTGATCAGAAACGCGTGTCCCATTCATCAACATGGAGGTGGTGGGGTTTAGGGCCTGTAGTGCAGCCAGCCACCAGGGGGCAATCGAGACACTGTGGCTTCACTATTGGACGCCATGTCGTCCATCTTGATTTACAGCCCGTGGTGCTAACATAGATATCGGAGAAGATGTGAACGAGGCTGGATTTGAAACACGGACTCCGGGGTCTTCGTCTTCAGGTGATGTCCCGTCCCTCCGTCTGTCTTCACCGGGCACAGAGGAATCATCTCTGAAAACTTGCAGATCCAAATGTTTTGTGTGTCGTCTCCTCTGATGAATGAAACCCATTGTGTGTGTCCGGGACTCGTTGACACAGATTCGTGCCTCAGTAACGCAGCGGATGTGTGTGTGTGTGTGTGTGTGTGTGACACTGTGTTTGTCGGACGCACACAGTCCAGTTGTGTGCAGAAGGAGAACCGGGCAGCGACCTGGAGAGAGCAGCTCTGTGGGCAGGAGAGAGAGACTGTGTAGGTTTGTGCGTCGCTGACGTGGAGCTGCACTTTGTCTGAAACTGTAGAGCTGAGGCTGGACGAGCGGAGGACGTGAACAAATACCAGAGAAATCCTAAAAACACTCGGATCCCTTTACATACAAGGCACATATCTATTTCAAGTTCATTTCTCATAAACATATTTAGATTGGATTCTTTTTTGTGTGTCTTTCTATTTGATAGTGTGTTTTTTAAAAGGTAGACTTCATCATTTTACCATGAAGAGTTAGTATTTGTGACTTTAGCAGGTATAATCTGTTCTGGGGCTTTGGATCAAATCCCATTGAAACTGACACTTTCTCCTTTTCACTTATAATTAGAACCAAGTTGTGTTGGAGAACTGAGTCTGAAATATCCTCGAGGTTTTGTAGCTTAACACCTAAAAAGATTCCTGGAAATTACCCAGAGTAATGGACGTCCTACCTTTTATTCTCTCTCTCTCTCTCTCTCTCTCCCTCACTCTATCTCTCTCTCCCTCCCTCCCCCCTTCTCTCTCTAGTCGTTTCTGTAGCCGCCATCATTCCGTGCTGTAAGGCCGACATGTCTTCCAACGGAGACCTCAGCGACCTGGGGAGCTCTGACAGCTTCTGGGAGGTAGAGTACACACACACACACACACACGCACACAACAACACATGCTAGATTGATTTAACCAGTTCAGACCCACTACGGAAATGAAACCAGCAGTAAACGAATGTGACCGAAGCTCACCGAGCCGCTCTGCAGTCACATGAGGATCCATGATGATCTGCTGAGTTCAGTGAGCTGCCAGGACTCGCACGGCAATATCTGGAAAAACGACATACCTGAACCTGCTCCTTGTCCCCGGGTGCTCCCTTCACTCCGTCTCCATTTCCCTGCATCATCCACCTAACGCCACTCAAAGCCTCGGTTCAGCCTCGCCTCTTATTTGTGTCTGTGTGTTGGTTTGTGTTTGTGGGTGTGTTTGTAGCCGGGGAACTACAAGAGGACGGTGAAGAGAATCGACGACGGCCACCGGCTGTGTAACGAGCTGGTCAGCTGCTTCCAGGAGCGAGCGAAGATCGAGAAGAGTTACGCTCTGCAGCTGAGCGACTGGGCCAAGAGGTGGAGGGGCGTCGTGGAGAAAGGTCGGTTGAGGAGGAGGTCACTGAACAGATTGTAAATCAGGTTGTTGAGGCCCACTGAGGTGATGTGGTACCCTCCTCTTCCCTCTCCACCCCCCCAGGGCCTCAGTATGGCACCTTGGAGAAGGCGTGGCACGCCTTCATGCAGGCGGCCGATCGGCTCAGCGAGCTGCACCTGGACCTGCGGCAGCGGCTGGCGGCCGAGGACAGCGAGAAGGTGCGTGAGTGGCAGAAGGACGCCTTCCACAAGCAGATGATCGGAGGCTTCAGGGAAACGAAGGAGGCAGACGACGGCTTCCGCAAAGCCCAGAAGCCCTGGGTCCGCAAACTGAAAGAGGTGAGGGGGGGGGGGGGGTCTACATTCAAAGAGTCAACATTTTGGGTGAATATGAAAATGAGAAAACAATGAGGTGTGTGATGCTGCTTGGAATGGAGTCATTCATCATGTTTCTAATATTTGATCTGACGTGTCAATGAGGAAGCATGACGACATCTAGTCTAATAATAATAACGTGTGTGTGTGTGTCTGTGTGTGTCTGTGTGTGTGTGTGTGTGTTGTAAGGTGGAGTCCAGTAAGAAGAGCTACCATCAGGCCAGGAAGGAGGAGTGGACGGCGTCGACCAGGGAAACGCACGCCAAGGCCGACCCGACCAAGTCTCAGGAGGAAGTCCGCAAATACACAACCCGGGTGGAGCGCTGCAACCAGGAGGCCGAGAAAGTACAAACACACAGACAGACACACACACAGAACTCCTTCTAGCACCACTCTGGGTGTGTCAGTGAGTCCAGGAAAACCTACTTGTTTCTCTGTGTGTGTGTGTCTGTCTTTGTGTGTTTGTGTAACATGACCAGGCTTGTCTCCTCTATTCTCTGTTCCGCACAAACCCAACAGCAGGAAAAACAACACAAAACGTAGAAAATCCTGCATCCTGTTCATCTTTGTGAATCTAGTTTGACCAAACACGCCTTTGTGTGACTTCTTTGTGTGTGTGTGTGTGTGTGTGTGCACGCCAGGTGAAGGAGCGCTATGAGAAGGCCCTGGAGGAGCTGAACCGCTGTAACCCTCGATACATGGAGGACATGGAGCAGGTGTTCGACCTCACCCAGGAGGCCGAGCGCAGGAGGCTGCGTTTCTTTAAAGACGTCCTGCTGGACACCCACACCCACCTGGACCTGTCCTCCAGAGAGGGGTACGACACACACACACAGACACACACACACAATGACTCAGAACGATGGCATGCAGACGTGTCATGGTCTGTGAACATGTGTGTGTGTGTACACAAAAGTTAATGGGAAACTTGTGTTGTCCATTAACTACTGACCTCCTCGTCTGTTTAAACAAGTCCCTGTTACCATGGTAACCCTGATTGGGAGAAGTCCAATAAGTCAAAATATTGAAGATTCCACCGACTGGATTTTAACTCTGTGGAGACGAAGCTGACGTGAGACGCTAACGAGGGAATTGACAAGATGCGATTAAAGCCAAGTTCAGGTTCCTGGTGCATCTGGAGAAATGACAGACCACCTGAAGTCCTGCAGAGACCTGAAGTCCTTCAGAGACCTGTTGTCCTGCAGAGACCTGACTTCCTACAGAGACCTGTTGTCCTCCAGAGACATGATGTCCTGCAGAGACCTGATGTCCTCCAGAGACCTGACCTCCTTTAGAGACCTGGTGTCCAGACCAGTCGTCCTGCAGAGACCTCATGTCCACAGACCTGACGTCCTTTAGAGACCTGGTGTCCAGACCTGTCGTCCTGCAGAGACCAGTTGTCCTGCAGAGACCTGATGTCCACCAGAGACCTGTTGTCCTTCAGAGACCTGGTGTCCAGACCTGTTGTCCTTCAGAGACCTGACGTCCTACAGAGACCTGACGTCCTGCAGAGACCTCATGTCCACCAGAGACCTGACGTCCTTTAGAGACCTGGTGTCCAGACCTTTCGTCCTGCAGAGACCTGATGTCCTGCAGAGACCTGTTGTCCTTCAGAGACCTGACTTCTTACAGAGACCTGTTGTCCTGCAGAGACATGATGTCCTACAGAGACCTGACGTCCTTTAGAGACCTGGTGTCCAGACCTGTCGTCCTGCAGAGACCTGACGTCCTACAGAGACCTGACGTCCTGCAGAGACCTGACATCCAGACTCAGACTGAGCTCAGAGACTTTAGTTTCAGGCGTCTCTCATTACCTGAGGGGGGTTGCCATGTGCGAGGGCGTTCACCAGGACCAGTGTCCAACGTCTTCGGCTTTGTGTGTCTCCTTCAAACTGAGACACGAGTCCCTCAATGTAATTCTCTCATTGTCATGCGTTCATTGAAATGCTGTGAATGTCCCTGCAGGTGCATCAGTCAGTTGTTATCAGCAAACCCATGAATTGGTTCGGCTGAAATTAAACATACACACTTATCTTATCTTATCTTATAGAAAATAACACTTTAGAAAACATTCCAAGTCAAAAGAACCGATCCGGTGCAGTGGTGAATGTCTCAGATCATAAAGGACGTCTGTCTTTTCCCTTTGACTGAGGCAGAGTCTCTTTGTGGTGATTGACAGTCGTCTGTGTCCCACAGGTTCAAAGCTCTGTACCAGGACCTGGGTCAAACCATCCGAGGGGCCAACGACACCGAGGACCTCAGGTGGTGGAGGAACACACACGGGCCGGGCATGAGCATGAACTGGCCTCAGTTTGAGGTGTGGACACACACACACACTTACACTTACACACACATAGACAGACACACACACACTCTGTAGTCTCACACATGATGAAATAAAAACTAATATTGAAATCATCACTGAGGGTTCAGGGCTTGACGTGACAGGACTGTGATGTTCCTGGTTTCTCCTCCCTGTGTTTCTCACACACACACACACACACACACACACACACACACACACACACACACAGATATGAAACAGAACAACTACCTCAGGGCTCATTTTCAAGATGTTTGGAGAAAAGAATGAATGGAGTCACAGAAAATCTACAAGTCTGAACTGAAAAAGTTCAGACTTGTAGTGTGTGTGTGTGTCTGTGTGTCACACATTCCTGACCCCACTCATAGGTCGGTTACACAACAGGGCTTTCACTGGAAACCGGTTGAATATTCAGTGCGTGTCTCTGAAACCCACACAGACACACACTCTCTCTATAGTTGTGAGGACATCTGACCCTGAAACCAAGTCTTCTTAACCCTCAAACAGTTCATTACATAATCCTAACACTAACCCATGAACAAAATGTCATCACAATGATGGTATTTAACCGACAGTGGCCTCATAACTTTAGAAAGACATTCACACACACACACACACACACACACACATTCATATAGTTGTTTATGGAAATCTACAGTTTTCAAGCAGCAGTCGAGGTCGGTGAGGACAAACAAATATTTACAGATATGAAAAACTGACAACAGAGTCTTAATTAGGTTTAAAGCCTTTTGTGTGTTTGTGTGTATCTGCCTGAGACTCAGACAATTTCAAATAGGATAAAAACAGAGGTATCCTAACACAAAGACACAATAACACACAAACAAAAAGGTGAAAATGACACTTTACTCCGGTTACTCCTCAGATGTGTTGCTTTTAAAACGTGTGTTGATCTGAAAACAAAAGTAAAAACTCTCAACTGTCGTTTGTTCTATGTTTGTTTTAGTTTAATGTTACCTTACCAACAATGAGGTGACTCATTAGTGCCACCATGTGGTCAGGAGCAGGGCTGCATGGCCATAGGAATCAAATATTCACAATGATTATTATTCAACACTTCTGAAGCTGTGATATTAATCACCGTTAATTATTCCCGTAGATTTGATCATTGTAAATATTTAGATGAAATCTGGTCGTTTGTTTCTCTCCAGACGTCGTCTTCTGAATTAAACATAGAAACGTGAGGAATCAGTTCTTCATCAGTTCCTCATCAGATTCACGTCTCATTCCTCTGGAGGTGTGTGACTCCTGTCTGAGGATGAGGAAGATGATGATGAAGATCATTTAAGTGTTTGTTCTCAGTTACATTCATATATTTTCACAGTGAGAGAATCATTGTGTTGTGTTGTGTTGCGTTGCGTTGTGTTGTGTTGTGTGTGCACTGCTCTAGATCTGGATCCTCAGATTTCACATCATACAAAGGAGTTGACACTAGACTCAGAAAAACTGAAACTGGATCGGATCTGGTTTGATTTCAGATATAAGACAGACTTCAGGTTGAAGCTGCGTTCAGGTGCCTCGTGTTCTGAGAACAGTCTTTTACTAAAGTCTGGATTTCATTTAAACATGATATAAACATGATATTGTTACACAACTGTGCAGCAGAAACAAACCAACATCTCTCTGAATCAGTTTCAGAGCGTTTACCAGGACAGTTACTAAAAAGACAGAAGCAGTTTGGTCCTAATTATACGACAAATGATTAAAATACAATAGAAATAGAATCGCTCTTTATTTCCATTGTTTACCAACAATTGAAATCTTTTCAGCAGTAAAAACGTGAAAAGTACTGAATAAGTTATTTACTTATTAATGCAGTAGAACAGATTTTCCTTTAATTCTCTAAGTACCACGAGTGTTTATACATGTATATATATATATTTTTTTTTTTCAGTATAAACTGTGAGAATCTTTCAAGTTGAAGTGAACATTGTTTAGCTTCATTTTTCTAAATCTGAAACGTAAGAGGAGAGAGAGAAATGAATCTGCTCTATCCTCTGAGGAAGCTCCTGGCGTTCCCACAGCGCTGCAGACACACAAACAGAGAACCATTGTACCGGCCTGCACCGGTTTGTTTCTCTATACTGGTGAGGACTTTAATCATTCATGACTCCACAGCTCAGCAAAAAACCTGAAGACGTTCAAGCTATAAAAACAGAAAAAGAGGATTAGTAAAATCCTTCATCTTAGTTTTGGATTCGTACACTTTGTGCGTACGTGGTGTTTCTTCTATACCTGCAGGGACATTGAGTTCACACACACACACACACACACACACACACACACACACACACACAGGCCTGCAGCACTGACCGTGTGGAGTTTGTTCTCTGCTCCACTGAGACTGTAAATACCAGTAACTGTATCCACAGCCTCCGACTTCACTCAGCACCATGTTATTATGACTGGTGAGTGTGTCTGTGTGTGTCTGTGTAGGGGGGGGGGGGGTCTGATTGATTATTGCTTATCTATTATATATCTGTGTTTGTTGACCAGACACTGAGACAAAAGAGCACCTCGTCTTTATCCGTATCAATCATCTGTTGTTTTTAAATAACTTCCTGTCGCTCAGTTAACTCTTCTCATGTCGGAGTTAAAAGGATTTTATGATAGAAATATTTGTGCCAAAATTACAAATGAGATTTTCCTCTAGTGTCTTTTTAATTTTTCATGCTGCACAGGGGGTTTCCCCTGAGTCCTTTATGGAGCAGCATTGATTAAGTTTTACTAAATTTAAATATAAATCAATTGATAATCAATTTCTTTACAGCAAAAAAAACGTTCTTCGTACAACTTGTTCACTTTGGATTTTTTCTAAATATTTTGTTCTTATAACTAAAACAATAATACCATATAATAAATATGTATTTTTAGATTTGTGAATTTTTTTTATTGATTCCTGACATTTTAACAATGAACATTAATATATGATGAAAGTAATCGTACAGACGAGTCGTGAAGTGAAAGAACATCAACCAGGTTCAACTTATATATGTGTGTGTGTTTGTGTGCGTGTGCAGGAGTGGTCTCCGGAGGCGAGTCGCTCCATCAGCAGGAAGGAGCGAGGAGGACACTCCGAGGAGAACGTGGTCACTCTCACCAACATCGTCTCTTCAGGCCGAGACGACGTCCCACCGAGTCCCATCACAACAGACACCAGCAGGTAGGACGTCTGTCTGTGTGTGTGTGTCTGTGTGTGTGAGTTGTTGTGCTTTGCCTACATTACACAGTGTGTGGGTCTGATCTCGGCCTCGTTGTGACGCCTCCTGCTCTCTCCTTCCTCAGGACGAAAGAGTATTCATCTGACTGGTCGGACGAGGAGATTCCCAAGAAGGCGCTGGCAGTGAACGGCGTGGGGGGGGAGGAGGAGGAGGAGGAGGAGGAGGAGGAGCAGCAGGTAGAGGGGGTGCGAGTCCGAGCGCTCTATGATTACATTGGCCAGGAGGCCGATGAGCTCAGCTTTAAAGCAGGTATTAACCCTGACTAATGCTTCTAGATGGGAGGCATCACAGGGGGGGGGGGGGGCTTTACAGGTGCTTTAAAATAATGGAAATATACAATTATGGAGTTCTTCTATTCGAAATATGAGAGAGAACAGGAAGTAGCGTATGAAAACAATAAGATAAAAGCAACAATACGACTGTAGCTTCTCCTGATGAAGCTCAACACATCTCTATGAGCAGTGAGAGACCAGAGGCTCCAGGTCTGTTCATTTAAATGTTCTTCATGTTGTGTGTCTGCCTCATTTGTTTATTTCTTTCTAAAGTTTCAACACAACGTCAAATAATCAGAATGTAAGTGAATAAGCGTCTCAGACACTTTTATGAAATAACAGAATTTACAAGTAAAACAATAATAATAAATATATAATATAATAAAATAGTTTATAGTTCAGAGCCAGAAAGGGTGTTTTGTTTTTTGGGTCACCTGTGATGCCTTTTCCTAACACACACACACACAGACACACACACACGTCAAACTTATAATTTCATTGTTTCATGAGTTCTGTTGATGACACATCATTTAGTAAGAGTCTGCAGTGAGCACCACACCTGTAAAACACACACATTACACTGTAAAACACACACATTACACTGTAAAACACACACATTACACTGTAAAACACACACATTACACTGTAAAACACACACATTACACTGTAAAACACACACATTACAATGTAAAACACACACATTACACTGTAAAGCTCACACCCAGTCTGCATGTTATTCTCTGGAAGCTTGTGATTTCTGTTTCATTCATCGGAGTCACAGAAGCACTTTGTTAAACCCCATGAGAAAAATTATGATTTGTGAATAGCGGCTACACAAATATAATAGTTTTTTTACTTGAGGTTTATTTCTGTGACTTGAGTTGAATCCTCTCGGCAGCAGATTCAAACACAGAATTTCCGACCACACACAGAATATTATATTTAATATTTAACCTCCGTGCATGACGTGTGCAGCAGTGACGGATGTGAAGCTGCTGGAGCTTCACATCGTTTCAGATTAAAGCATCTCTAAGGGAATTTAAAGTTCTGGACTGACCATCAGGGAGTCTATGCTTTTATTTTGAAGTGATAATTTTCAGCTTTGGACAAACTGAGCTTCATTAAATCATGAAGTCGTGTTTGGATGCAGTGTGTTGTTTATTGACCGACATCATTTTACTAAATGATTGAGCGTGTGTAATTTGATTTAATTTTAAAGGGGCTGTGTGGAGGTCTGAGCTCGACTGAGTGACTTTGTGTTATTTTGTGTATTTATTGACAAAAAAAACCCCTGCTTGTTTATGTTGTGTGTGTGTGAGGACTCATTTGTTGTTTGGTGGTTAAACTCTGACTGGGTTCAGTCGGTCCTCTGCAGGGGGGCGTCCTTCGTGGGGGTGTTAGAAGGGCCTGATGGGACCTGATGGGACCTGATGGGACCTGGTGGGACCTGGTGGGACCTGGTGGGACCTGGTGGGACCTGATGGGACCTGATGGGACCTGATGGGACCACATAGGGAGCGATGTCAGTTTTGAAAAAGCTTAACTCAGCTTAGCCTGAACCAGGATTAACTAGAGGGGGAACCAGGGTTCAAATTTGCTGTTGGGCGTCCGTTCACCCTCAGTGCATCAAGAAACCATTTAGAGCTGTGATAATAAACAATAATAATTCATAATGCTAATAAACTGTATTCCTTCAGCTCTTTTCACACGCAGTTACAAGGTGCTGTACAAGTTAGCGACAATTCAAAAGCAATTTGACGATCACATAGAACTAGAAACACAGATACAGAAATAAAAAGTAAAACATTATAAAATCATTAAAATAGATAGGTAAGATCGTAATTATTTATTTGGCAGTAATTTTAATAATTATCTTGAGTAGTAATGCCACAGATTGACCGGTTCCAGCTGTTAGAATGTGAATATTTGGTTGTTTTGGTAATTTTCCATGATGATGAACTGAAGGTTAATAATGGAAGTTATGGTTGTTGTGGGTTTCCTGTGTTTTAATCACTTGAAACAAGAAAACAATGGAAGAAATTTGATAAAACCCTAAATGAGCTCCATCTAAATAAAAGCATCTCGTTCCAGTTCCACCTCTTATCAGCACAGATGTATGTTTTCCATGCCTTTATTTTGAAACCCCTGGCAGGAAACTGACTGTCTCCCTGTTCCAGGCGAGGAGCTGCTGAAGCTGAGTGAGGAGGACGAGCAGGGCTGGTGTAGAGGACAGCTGAGCGGCGGCCGGGTCGGCCTCTACCCCGCCAACTACGTCCAGGCCGCCGCGTCCTGATGGCCCGCCCCCTCCCGCCTATCAGCCAATGGTACAACTACAATCAAGATGCCAGGACCAATGGGAAGCTGTTAGTCCTGACACGTAGACACGCCCCCTCTGCGGTTACTGACTGTAAAACACTAACTTTCTGTTATTTGAGCTTTTCAAGATCCGACGACATCGTTTGAAAGAAGTTTTTTGGTCAAAGAGAAATTTCTGGAAACAACGAACCGGACGACGACTTGAGAGAAACGTGGATTTCATCGTAGCTGACGGGTTCTGGGTTCTCGCTGCCATCGTTTATTAATCAGTCAGAAAAAAAAATATTTAACAAAGTCAAAAGAAACTTCAGGAAATCAACTTCTTCACTTTCTTCTTGAATCATAATTCTCTGAGCCTCATTCTTTCCAAAGGGATTCGAACCTGACACCAGCTTCTCAAAAGCTTAGAATAAGTTCCACATTAATTTGGAATTTAATGATTTATTTTTTGTTACCTCCCGATAGTTTCCCGTTCCCATCATGCAACACTGTCACTTCCTTAGAGGTGCACAAGTGTTTGTGTCCCGGCTGTCGTCCTGACATCAGATTCTAAATGATCACTGTACTTCACGCTATATATTTCAGTATATAACCACGTCTACTGAGCAGTAGTACTTTTCAATACACTGATCTGTACTGCAGGTTGGAACTGAGGGTGTCCACACCTCACCCAGTAAGTAAGACAAAAGTTCGGAAGTATGATTCAGGTTTGGGTCTTGTCACATTGTCTGAACTGACGCAAAAGAGAAGTCCTCAGAATAATTCAGAATCATCTGAGAAAAATGTATTTGTCCCATCTGCTAACGTGGAGGAGGCGTGGTTTACGACCAGCCACCGGGGGGAGATTGAGACATTCTGGCTCCACTTTGGGGCGCCGCCATGTCGTCCATCTTTATTTACAGTCAATGGTTCAATGCCAACTTTGGTATTGTCCACGTTAATCGACTCGTCAAGAAAAAGTGAAACAAACTTTTTGCGAAGTTAAAATCAGACAAACATTTTCCATAGGCTTTCAAATCTGTCTTAAAAGTTTCTTGGATCCAGGATCTATACAGATGAACTTTCCTCGTCTCCTCTTCCTCGCCTCCTCTTCATCGTCTCCTCTTCCTCGTCTCCTCCGTGATGTGGCGGCTGCCGCTCGAACCGACAAAGAAAAGACTCAGTGCCTCAGTCGACGAGACTAAGAAATGTGCGGCGCCACCTGCTGTCCGACCGAGGAATTACAGCTGTCTGCTGGTCACTTCCGGTCTGATCCCAGTAGAAACCAGTTGAGCTCCTGTTTCCTGGTCTTTGTCCTTTGTCCGTTATAACAGTTTGCTTTGGTTATTTTATAGATTTATTATTCTGGTGTTACACTGAATTCACTTTCTTTCCTCTTTTGTTTTGATCACTTCTTATCGTCGTAGCTGTTTAATCTCAAATCAAAGGATTTCAGCTCTGATGGTGATTTTTACAGTCGACTTAATGACTTTCTAATTTCTTCTTCCTTTTTAATTTAGCCTCTGGTGGGGGGGGCTGGGGTCGGTGGTTGTTGTATTTTCCATGCTGGGATCGTGAAGCACAAACTCGGACGTCTGAAACAAGTGAAAATGTTGTCTGTTTTTGCCTGTTCCTGTTTGTGGGTTTGTTTGTGTGTCTTTGTGGTTGTGTGTGGGAGCGCCCCCTGTCCACTGATCTGAGTACTGCTAAGTTAACCCGTGTATACGTCTGAATAACAAGAGATATAATAGAGAATTTAATGCTGCTGCTTCTTTTTCTTTCCAGAATCTTGTACAGTTTATAAAGTGGGAAGCAACAATAAAGAGTTTTCTGCACCTGGTTTTCATTCAGTCGTTATTAATGTGATGAAAAGTTTGAGTCTCTGGAAGGAACTCGAATCGACCTGATTCAGCTCCAGTGGTTCTGAACATTAGACTTCCACTTTGTTAAAGATTGACACCTTTTATTTAATAGTATAAAAAACTGACATTAAAAGGTTCGCATGCATAAACAAAGGGTTTTAATCAATATAGGACAGAAATAACCCAGTCACTGTCAACTGGCTTCAGGAAGTTTATAAGTTGAGAAACACAATCTGCATTTTAAATCCTTTTCTTGGGACATTTCCACTTTTCACTGCCTCTTGTTTCCTTTGACTTGTTTTTAGTCTTTGTTTGTGGAACAGAGAGAAACCGAGATCTCAACAAGTCCGTCCTGGTCTCGTTAAAAAACAATAAGTTAATGAACTTCATTGTCCGGCTGTCGCAGAGAATTGTGTTCTGCTAAATATAAAAGTGATGAACTGGTGCGTTGCGTCAAATTCGTTTTCAGCCCTGAAGTTTTCATCCGTGTGTGATGGTACGTTTGAAAACTTCCAAACTGATGCCGAACTCGGCCATTAAACGTTGGTGCATGTGTGGATTTTTTTCTTTTCTTTTACATAACACAATTTTTCATTATTGTCTTGATTTTCTTTTTGTATGTGAACACTTTGTGGCAGATCCACACACGAATCTGACTAGAGATCATGTGGAGTCAGGAAATGGCTTTGAAGCATCGTTTATAGTTTCAGAAATGTAAACCAACTTATTTTGGGGCAGATCCTATTTGGTGAATCACATGTTGAGAAGATGATGGGCTCTGCTGATGTGTAGTTTGTTGTGGCGGGGGGGGGCAACCCAACTCGTGTTTTCATATTAAATTGACTCATGTTGAGGCAGAAATATGAAAATCTGGAGAGATTTTATTAAATTGAATCAAATTTGTATCTGTACAGCAAAATCCAATGTCACAATAATGATTCTGTTACAATTTTTATATTAACATGGCAAAAATGAAAAAGAACAAAAAACCTGCACATTATAAAGTTTGCACACGTGGCGACTCGTGTACAAAACTGTTGCCGTTAAACTTCTGATCCATCATCGGACGTCTCCACACACTCAGATCATTTCAGAAAAACGTCTCTTCAATCAAAATCTTGTATTTGCAACTTGAGCAGAAAACCTCTCGCATGCGTTTTCCTCTTCTCCTGAATCAGTTTTTAAATCAAACATCGATGTAAAACAAAAAGCTGCAATTATTTTTCGTTGGATGAGCCGATGCCGGAGAACAGAGCAGACGTCCAGCGAGTTAAAGATGCAAAATGTATTTTCATCATTTTGGAATAATGTTTGCATCTTTCGTTAAACATCAGCGAAACAAAGATGCATCAAATGGAAAATACTGAGCCAGAGATTTAAAAGGTTTGATTATTTTCTACTAACAAATTAATTATTATTCAGCTCAGGCTTGTGTGGAGAGAGAGTAAACAACTCAATTCTGAGTTGTACAACTTTGGATCAAAAACAGAAAGGGCTGAATATTCCAGTTCCACCAGTTTGATCTCGACAGCAGCTGTTTGTGTGGGGGTGGAGTTTCACTGTGGCACCTCAGGCAATTAGCTATTAACACCCGGTCAGAGTTTAAACACTGACACATCTGAAGTTAATCAATTTGAAAGTTGTGTCTGATTTGTTTAAAACAAGAAACACGTGAAATTTGAAAATGACAATTTGTTTGGTTAGAAACTGTTTTATAACCTTGAGGAGACGGGAAGTAAACAAACCTTTCCACTCACGTGTGAAGTTCTGAGAAAACTAAACAAATTAGATTCTCATATTAACAAATATATGAAGCAATGTAAATAAATAGCTGCTATTTTAACTCAACACCCAAACTGAAAGAGACAACAGCTCCTGTGGTTCCTCTGCTTATCTTTGTCATTTTGGTTGTATGCAGCCGTTGTGCGTCTCTTTGCAGTCGTTGTGCGTCTCTTTGAATTCTATTAGGTCTGGTTTTAGTCGTTTGGGGTCAACGTGTTTCTTTCGGACTGAGCCCAGAGGCCTGCAGAGTAAATCAGCCCCGTTCAGGTTAACAGAGGTGTCACAGCTCTGGAGACAGAAATGTTTGGAGAGATGTTAAAAGGAAGAACTTCCTATGAAGAGAATCAGCTGTTTCACACGAGTCATGTTTCAAATTCATGTTCAAAGCCTCTTCGTGTTCTGCGAGGGACTGAGTGAAGCTTTACAACAGGTCGTCAGCTCAGTGCAGGTTCTACAGGTGTCACACTCAGCGTGTCCTTGATGCAGAGATGATTGGACATATGTATAAAAGAAAAGAACTTCAGCCGTTACACACGGGTCTCGTGTACGAACTCTACGTTGACGCAATGAGGTCTCGTTAAAGTTCGTAAAAGGCAAACGAGATCAGGAACGTGGGCGGAGCCTCGTCCTTCACTGCTGAACCCAAACCTCCCAGACGATTAGAGAAACGTTCAGCCACACAGAAAACTTAACTTAATTCAGAACCACGGCATTAATCGACAATAAATAAGGCATAAAATAAAAAAAAAAAAGTGCAATGATTTTAATTAGCATTGAGATGACGTTTTTAAACAAATGTGCACACAACATTCCTGATGACGGGGACCAGCTTGACCTCCCGTCCAATCACAGGTGGGTTTCAGTAGCGAGAGACGAGGAACTGGACCCGGGGACACGAGGCTCTGAACTGGACCCGGGGACACGAGGCTGCACAGGAGCCAAGAGGACGTCGGGACAAATGTTTCCAAGCAACGGGGAACGTCTCAGAATTCAAACTCTGCCACGAGACAACGAGTCGCCTCGTGTACGATTCAAGCTTCAGTCTCTTTAAGAAAGAAATCACTTCCTGTTGCTCCACATGCTCCTCGGAAATAGCACAAAAAGCATCAGGACTTAACGGGCGGAGACAAATCCAGACGTCAGAAGCAGACGTCACATCGACTTCTCACCCGACCCCCAGACAACGTCCTCAGGGACACGGGACGGACAGTCGCTGCTCTCCTGAGGATCAGACACGTCCAAATAAACATGAACGATTTTCTCGAGCGTTGGGAAAAGTTTTGCATTTGATGCAAAACTGCAGCAGCAGCCAAACAAAGAGTTTTAGACCAAGGACGAGATCCAGATGTGACCACTGGCGTTGGCACTGTGCAGGCTGGCTGGTTAGAGATTGGGCATCTGAGGGAAGAGGAGGAGGAAGAGGAGGAAGAGGAGGAGGAAGAGGAGGGTTCAGGAACATGTGAAGTGTGAGTCTTTTCTTTGTCCTCTACCGATCCTTCAGTTGTCTCACTCGCTTTGTGATGCGACCGCACAGCAGCCCGACCAGGAAGAGGACGCACACGCTCATTGTGATCATGAGCAGGATGTAGTTCTTAGAGGGCGACGTCATCACCTGCAGGGCCAGGTCTGAGAAGCCCTCTGCTGGCGCCACCTGCAGGTCGGAGGGGGAGGTTAACAGCACAGCGGAGGAAAACAGCTTGGAACAGATGAGGACCTGCACAGCCTCATTACACAGAGAAACTCATGTATTCATTTGTCAAATATTAAATCTCTGATCTCTTCATGCTGATTTATTTCTAATCTGCGGTTTCAGTTTCATATTTTTATTATAGAAAAATCTGCTACGTTCTGAAAACCTTTTCTGCTTCTTAGATTGCGATGTGAAGCTTGTACCTTTGCAGCATAGCTCCACATGTCGATCCGGTCCTGAAGTCTCTTCTTGCACTCGGGCTGCAGACGGATTCTTTTGTCCTGCAGCGCCTCCAACAGACACGACATCTCTGCACGAGACAGCGACACATTAATGACAGTCAACGGAAAAACAACACTTTACTGCTAATGTTTCACTTTCCCTGAATTCTGAAACTGATCTTTATGACACTGGAATAAAGTTCTGTACAAATTCAAAATGAAAAGGTGAGAGAACTCACGTCGCCCTCGGCCGGGTGTGATGGCAGCACAGTGGTGTTTGAGGTCCAGGGCGCAGGCGGTGTGCAGGACCGGGTCCACAAAGATGTCCGCCTTGCTCTCCTTCAGCATGTTCAGGACTTCCTGTGCAGAAGAAGAAAACAGAATCACAGAGTTTTCAAACGTTGAATCTACGAAGTTAGAATCAGAAACAGTTCATCACACTGACGCTGGTTTGAGCTCAATGTCTAGTTTCCTCCAGAACAGAGACACGGAGCGAGCATGTTACTCCCAGTTGAACAACTGCATTATCACATTATACTGAATCGTTTGGATATTCAATACAAATCATGATCCACAAGTAAAATTATACGTTTTAAACAAATATTATTACCAAAATAGTCCTGAATGATGACACTAGACAGAAGAACAGTTATTAACCTTTTTACAGGCGTCCTGTTTGATTTTCAGCAGATTGACTTTCAGACACTCCTCCACCTGACCAGTCTGCTCCTGGGCGGCTGCCTCCTCCACACACAGCATGGAGATCTGGAGGAAGAGGAGGAAGAGGAGGAAGAGAAGAACATTTCAGTCATCAATCAACAGGTTTAAAGAAACTAAGGAGACACACAAACAGGTGTTGTGTGTTTACCTCGTCTGAGCAGTGCATCTGCAGCTGCGGGTCCAGTCTGTAGTCCAGAGCCGACTCCTGCAGGATCACCCGGATCTGGTCCTCACAGTCCGGAGACAGCCGCTGAACCGAAGCCAACAAAACACACAGATTAAAAACAACAACAACAACACACATAGGGACCGGTGAGGGGAAAAGAGCAACAAAACAGTAGTTATCAGAGAAGCAATATTTTAATTCAAACTTAATTGATTAGATCCACACATCAGCCTTTATCCCACTTTATTATGAATACATGTTACCAATGCCTCCTGAGGTTTTTGCCGCTGGTTGTGATGTTGTGATGCTGTGATGTTGTGTTGTTGTGTTGTTGTGTCGTTGTGATGTAGTGTTGGACTGTGCTTGTGGTCTAACCTGGTCAGCGAATTTGAGTTTGAGGCAGCCAATGACCTGACCCTCCAGCTCGCTGTCCTCGACCGCCTTGTTCAGGATTGGCTGGCAGAACTTTGGGATGTCGGCTCGACAGGCTTTCCTCAGCACCGGGTTCAACCTGTAGTCTGGAGGAGGAGGAGGAGGAGGAGGAGGAGGAGGAGGAGGTGGAGGAGGTGAGTGAGACAGGCCCAGATTCATCTCTTTGTTCAGATTACTCAATGATGTGTGTACCTGTGTTCTGCGTGATCTGTCTCTTGGTGATCATCTGTTTACACTTAGGATCCATCAGCTCGCTGTTCTTGTTCTGCTTCAGACACTGAAGAACGTTCCGGGCGTCGGCCTCAGTGCAGAACCGCTACAGGGACAGTTTGAACTTCAGTCACTCAGAGGATCGATCAGGATCTAAAGCAACACTGTGAAACTTTTCATTTTTAAGGAGAGCAGCTTTTAAATATGGGGAATGTTTCTTCTTTTAATTCCCACTCCTCCCACTGAGCATCTGTTCCCAGTAACTCTGGTGAGTGGGTTCGATCTCCTGTGAGACGAGTGGAGCAAACAGAGGCGCAGCTGAAACTGTCAGAATCAGGTCCAGGAAGTTTGGATTCAGATTTAATATACAAGTGGTATTGACATCAACATATCCACTTTTCTTCCTCCTCCTCCTCCTCCTCCTCCTCTTCCTCACCTTGATCATCTGCTTGCAGACCCTCATCAGCTGGTAGTCGAGCTCGGGGTCGTTCATCTCGCCCTCCTGCAGCTTGAAGATCCGCTGGTGACAGCTCAGACTGAGCTGCTTCTTATGCTCCTTCAGACACTCGATCATCTGCAGAGGAGGGAGAGGAGGGGGAGGAAGGAGAGGAAGATCAGACAAACAGAAAGAGAAAGGACAGAGTGAAGAAAAGGAGAGAGGATGTTCCTCATGTTTCTCACCTGAGCGTTACCATAGTTCACGTTGGGACAAAGTCGGCTGATGTCCGATCGACACGGCTCGTACAGATCTGGGTCCAAGCGAATATCCTCCGACTGAGAAAACAGGAGAAAGACTTTATCGTACAAAGTGTAAAAAAAGTGCATCTATTCTTTCTTTATAGGATTTCAAAGCAATTCAACTTTTCATTTGAATGATCTCAAATCTTTCCTTAGAAATCGATCTTTGCATTTGCTCTTTTTCTCAGTTTTTCTCAAACATGTTTAAATGAAGTTATCAAACTGAGTCCAACAGGATTGAAGTCAGTCAAACATTCACCATCTCCAGCTCCTCCACCCGCAGCTGCTTGCGACACTTGAGAGAAACCCGCTGCTCCCGGGCGTCCTGCAGCGTGTCGTTCCTCACGGTGGAGCTCAGACAGAAGACCACGTCCACCCTGCAGGAGAAGGTGTGAGACGCCAACTGAGCAACACGTGTGTAACAAGAATAATGAAAACAAAGTTTCAATGGAAACTTGAACTCACTTCTTCTTGATGTTCGGACACAGATGCAGAACGTCCTCCTTGCAGGACATCTTGAACTTGTAGGAGAATCGGAAATCCTTCATTTGAATCTGAGAGTTGAGAGATGGAGGTTTATTCATTATTATCATTACGCAGCAAAAACTCCAGCAGAACAGTTTTTGTGTGTTTGAGTCTGATCACATTCCAGAGGGAGACGAGAACTCTAATGCTGTCGGTTCAGAGCAGATTCAAATCAACACAGAAAACAGTTGTGTGCTTCAGATTCACAGAAACCGAACGATAATGTCAGATGTGATAAAAGAGATTAGAGAGTAGAGTGTGTTAGTGTTTATGTTGTTGTGTTAACTGACCAGCTGGAAGTGTGTCACGCCGACTGAACACTTCTCATTCATCTCTTTCTGGTGTTTGTTCTGAACCAGACACTCCATCAGGTCGCCTGTGTCAATCTGGTTATCAGCAACGTCCTACACACACACACACACACACACAATAACACACCGTTATCGTTTACCTCTGATGTACACAACCACATACGTGCAGCACTTTATTGATCTGTAACAGTTCTAATGTTATAAATACATTTTTTATTATCTATTTTGCGTTTTGGATATAGTCTCATAATGATCCCAGAGATGATTGTCATATGAAAGTATGTAGATACATTTGTGTGTGTGTGTGTTCTCACGTGGCAGTGGGCCTGGATGATTGGCTCACAGGCTCTGATCAGCAGAGCATCGATCTGGATGTCCTGCAGCCAATAGGAGACAGAAACAGGAATTCACAGCTGAAGACAAAACACTTGATTGTTCAACTCACAACAGAAAAACCTCGTGAATCATGTGGATTCCTTTTAAAACTTATTCTGGTTTCAGTGTCATGACGAGCTCCTCTCACCTCTGACTCCAGCTCCGTCAGGTTCCCCACGACGTCCCTGCAGGCAGAGACCAGGTCCTCCAGATGATCCTGCAGACACTCCAGCTCCTGAGCACACACAAACACACACACACACAACAAACACACACACGTATTTGCCTGATTCATCAGACCAACAGGAAAGTGCAGCAGCAGCCATGAGCAGCAGCTGGTCTCACCTGTCCCGTGTCGGTCTTCTCGCTGCACCACTTGCCGAGGTCGGTCATGCATTTTTTCTGAAGTTCCGGTTCCAACTTCACATCCAGCGCCCTCTGGTGGAGAATCCTCTGAACCTCCACCTTACAGTCCCGAGATAACTGCGCACACACACACACACACAGTAATGCTATTATATATATGTCATTTGATTCTATAACCATGTATCAATGCGTCGTGAAGCAAATTTTTCAATCCTCTAAAGTGACATATTGGTATTTCATGGTTTCCTGATGTTCGATAATTCCTCTGATACTTGATAAATATCCTTCTCTCCAGTATCCGTCCTTACACCGACGGAGTAGATAGTTACCTCACGTCAGAAAACATTTATTGCAATACAGCCCTGGAAAAATTCTAATGAAAAGTATGAATTAAAAAATTATGACATCGTTAAGCAAATGTGCAAAATCGAAATTCACGGCTTCAATCGTCCAATTATAAAGAGAAATAGAAGCTCAATTGTTTCAGTGCATGAACCGATTGATTTGTTGAAATCCCTGATCTGATACCAAAGTCATGAACAACATGTAGACGACAAAACAACACACGAAACCTGATTCACAAGTGAATTCAAGTGATTTGAATTCAGTTCTTTGTAATCGACTGCATTTTCAACATAGGATTAAAAACTCGGATCAAATCGTAAATTTCAACCCTTCACCAGATCAATGCTGATTGATTTAGGTCGACTCACTGTACCTGATCCTCTGGATTCACCTGTTAGATTTAAAAACATTAGAGTTACACCTGCACATCAGGCCCGACACACAACAGAACTGTGCATCGGATGAAACTAAACCAGTGAGTGTGTGTGTGGCGTCCTCCTACCCGCCGGCCCTGCTCCTCCGTGCGGTAGGCGTGGCGGTAGAGGCACGAGAAGACGGCGCCCGGCGGCATCAGCTCACTGGTCTCATTCCAGCCGTGGGTGTGGCAGAGGCGGGCGGCGTCACCCTGACACTTCTTATACAGGATGGGGTCCAGTCTGGGAGACAGGAGGGAATATGACTGTTTCATTTAATGTGGATCATACAACAGCTTTAAAGTTCAGTTTAAAACCACTATCAGAACCATGTGAGGACAAATGAAGTTCATCATTTTGTATTATAAGTGAAAATCTTAAATTAAACTGTTTAAAAAGCGGCTAAAGAGTGAAGAGCAGCTAAAGGAAGTGGGGACAAACATTTCTAAATGATATTCAGGTTCCTTCAGGTCGGCCGGGACATCCACTATATTCCTTTTAAACTGCACAAGTAGGAGTTTACATCGGGACCGGGTTGGGACATAAGTACTGAACTCATCCAGCTTCACAGTGAACAGACTCACTTCCAGTCTCTGGATATGAAATACTGCAGCTCCAGCAGCCGGTGTTCACAGTCCTCCACCATCTTCTCCGTGTACAGGTGCTCCATCAGACACGACAGGATCCTGCACACGCACACATTAATTCATTGTTTTCACATTGTAATTTGGTTCAGGTTGCACAGTTCTATTGGATGAAGAGTGTGTGTAACCAGCTCACATGGGGTCTCCTGTGCGGATGTGCTTGCAGGCGGTCTGGATCACGGACTCACACGCCTCGTTGAGTGCACGGTCGATCCGGTAGTCGGCTCCAGGGTCGGCCGACTGGATCAGACTCTGCAGCTGCAGCGAAAACACAAAGTTATCAATACTCCAGTTTCAGAGGTCCTCATGACGGTGGCAGGGGCGGCTGTGGTCTTACTGCGTTCTGGCAGACGCCCTCGACCGTGGCGCTGCGGTCGCCTCGTCCGATCCTCATCAGGCAGTGCAGCGTGCGGCCCTTGCGGTGCAGCCCGGAGCAGTGAGCCTCGATCTCCGTCCGGCAGTGGAGCACGATCTCCGGACTCAGAGAGAAATCCTCCATCAGCATCTTCCGGTAGTCGACCATCTCGCCCTGACACTCGCCACTGACCGTACGACCTGGAGAGCACGAGATCACATGTGGACTCAGTGGAACCCTGATGACCCTGGTACATACTGTCATTTTGATATGACCCTTTAATTAAATGATTAGGGCACTGTTTCAGTCCACTCAGAGTAACCACGCAGCTCTTTGGGCTCAGCGTGGTCCGGCTCACCGCGGTGCACGGCGGCCTCCAGGCACAGCAGCAGGTAGGACAGCCGGGCCTCGCGGGCTCGCGGCAGGTTGGTGTCCAGGCTGCAGCGCTGCTTCCTCAGGTCCAGCTTACAGGCTTTAGCCAGCGAGTAGCTGACCCTGTAGTCCTGAGAGATCAGCTTCTGACGGGTGGTCAGAGCATCGCGGCACTGGGGAGGAGGGGGAGAGGAGGCCGAGGTGAACCCAGAGGAATCCAGAACACAACTGAGTTTGTGAATTCACAGTTCAACGGAAGTCGTACCTTTTCTGACATGGCCTCTTCAAACTTGTGGTTGAACAGACACTTGTAGACTTTTCCTTCTCCAGCCTGAGTCTGTGAAGAGGGAAAGAGAGAGAGGAGTTCCATTGACTGACAGTGAGTGAAACACTATTATAATGGATCTATTAAATCCTCTTGTACTTCTGTTTTTCACCTGTGTATCGTTTGAATCCTTTGAGATACTATCTGCTTCTTTACAGTTGTTCATTGACTCATATGTATCAATAATATTAATATTAATACCCCTCCATCAATCAGGTATGGATCCAATTTAATTTACGGACATGTTATATCTGGTTCGATCTTTTACTGTGTGAGGATGTTTGTGTGTATCTGACAGAAATTGTACAAAGCATATATCTTATATGAGAGAACATGTGGTAACACATTGAGTTAATGATCCTCAAGATGCTGATGTTGCTCCACATGTGATGTTTCAGACGTGTGGGTCTCACGTTCTGACAGAACCTCTCCCGGTCGTCTCGACAGGAGAAGTAAAGATGTCGGTCGAGGTGGAAGTCGTCTGACGACAGCTCCGCCACACGCAGGATCGCCCTCTGACACTCTTCTTTGATTGGATGAGCACCGTCCTGCTGCTCCGCCTCCCGCACCAACGCCTTCTCCAGACAGGAAATCACTTCCCCCTGGGAGTGCACGTCCTGAGGAGGAGGAGGAGGAGAGACAGAGGACGAAGATCAAAGTTCAACCTGTCGTATCCAGAACCTCCAGACTTTATATCTCCTTACAGTCGGGTTTATTCATCTTAATCTAAACACAACTCACAGACACACACACACAGACACACACACACTGCTCCCACCTTGTGTCCCACGTTGATGCTGCCGCAGTGCAGGCTGTTGATGTCCTCTTTACATTTGTCCATGAAGCCACAGATGAGACGAAAGTCGCTGAAGACGATACCGGTCATCTTGGTGATGTACTGGTTACACTGGTGCTCGCTGATGTTGGCGCGGTGATCCACCAGGCAGGACACCAGGTAGCCCCGCCCTCGCTCCTCCTCGTTACACTCCTTCAACTGAAGGTGTTGGACATGTGACAGGTCAGGGCCAATGGGACGGTGCCATGGCTTAAACTTCAGTGACGGGTTTAATAATCATTTGAATACGGAGACGTATGATGCAGAGCAAATGTTTGAGGCTTAATCAAGATTCAGATTCTGGTCAATCCCTCCATCGGGGTCTTGATCCAACTCACACTAAAGATCTGTTCTGATCCACACTCACCTCAGTGATGGTGCTCTTACAGACCTCTGTGGCGACCGACTCAAACTTGGGGTCTGTGGTCAGATTGAGTTTGTAGTTCCACAGGAGCTGAGGGGGGAAATAAAACATTGTTAACATGACACTTTATAGAGAAGACAAGGAGAGAAAAAGGACTCGAACATATATTCACTGTATTTCATCCTGATCGCAATGTCATAAATCAGATGAACCTGAGCCTCTTCTTCTTCTCATGTGACATTTTAATTATTTCCTCAGTCTAAGACACATTGAGTTAACTTGAGCTTTCAGGACCAATCACAAGCAGCTGGAATGGGACACAGTGAAAAGGGTGAAGGTTTGTTTGTTGCAGGATTACACAACAACTACTGAAAACATTTCCACATCACTTGGTGGAGAATGCTATTATATACGTAATTTGATTCTATAACCATGTATCAATGCGTCATGAAGCAAATTTTTCAATCCTCTAAAGTGACACATTGGTATTTCATGGTTGTAATGGAACTTTTCATGGTTTCCTGATGTTCAATACTTCAATAATTCCTCCAATACTTGATAAATATCCTTCTCTCCAGTATCCGTCCTTACACCGAGGGAGTAGATAGTTACCTCACGACAGACAACATTTATTGCAAATACAGCCCTGGAAAAATCCTAATGAAAAGTATGAATCACAAAATTACAGGATTACACAACAACTACTGAAAACATTTCCACATCACTTGGTGGCAGGATGTGGAAAGCCAACTACTTCCTGCTGTGGCTCCACCTACATGACCCACACAGGAAGCGGCTCAGTCCTCTTCAAACACCTGACTGAGGACACGGTGGAGGCCTCATCCTGTCAGGTTTGGGCTGTGTACGTGACCAACGGGACTTTGTCTTGTTCGATGGTGAACAGATCTGAATTGTGGTCACTCCCGGTTGTAAACGTGTGCGTTTGTGATGTTGTGTTCTCTCGTCCTGTGTCGATACTTCAGAATTGTTTCTGTTGTTTGTGAATGAGTCGTCCTCAAACTCTGCACACGAACAATAAAAAGTGAGACGATTGTAGAAGAGCTTTTTAAAAAACAGTCTGTGGCTCAGAGTGAAAACACTTTGTGCTCCTCCTACCTGGTTTACCTGCACTGAAGAGTTTATACTCAGTGTTTTTCATCACATGACAGTTGAGCTTTGCGCTTTTTTTTTTTACATATTAACTTATTTTCCAGTGAATAATTCATGGATCTTGATGGAAAACGCAGATTGAGGCCTGTTGGGTCCTGGCAGACGTATCAGCTCTGAATTCTAGTTTCATTCTCCTCAGCTGTAAGAAGAAGTTTCTAAATCTCTCTCACTCGTTCTCTCTTCATCATTCTGCCTTTTTATTTATGTGTGTGTCGTTTCCCTGCCAGCGAGGCTCCAGCTGCAGCAGCCACAGATAACAGCAAGTGACAGGCAGGCCGCCCAGAAAATAACACCAGGACAAAACTCTGTGTGTGTGTGTGAGTGTGTGTGTTGTTGTTAATTGCAGCCACAGCTTCCCGGTGCTGTAATAAAAGGTCCATTAACCTTTTGGCATTTCAAATAGCCGTCTGCCGTTAACTGCTGTGGACTCTGGACACTGGAGTTTTATCATCGAGACACTGAGACGAAGCTTAAAGAATCTCTCACTGAAGAAAAGAGGACAAACATCTGATGAAGGTTCAGACCAAGGTCATCGGTGACAGTGTATAGGCTCGAGCAGACATTGCCCCTATTTACATGTTAAACAGATTCTGTACCAACACTGAAAATTCCCTATGACTGTGTGTGTGTGTGTGTGTGTTTGTGCGTGTGTGTGGTTGTGTGTGTGTGTGTGCGTGGTAGGGATACTTACATGGTTACAGTCGGTAGCGAGCTCACTTTCCTGCAGAGACAGAAAAATATAATTGTTAAAAATCAAAAACCACTTTTCCCCTCTACACACATAGTAAAAGACTATTCTGTTTGTATTAATATTTGAAGTATTATCATTACACAGGAAGTGTTGTTAGAGGTAAAGTCCCCATCCCCACTAAAAGGCTAATTTCATATCTGTCAGTTATTTTTGTGCTGCAGCCGGAAGGAGAAGTTTTCTGACTGTGAACTTCACTCGTCACGATGTTGTGTCCAGTTTGTGTTATCAGGTCTCAGAGTGTGTGCTCAAAGTGGAAGTGATGTGGTTTCACTGTTTCACGGTGCAGTGACTGTGGCCAGCTTGTTGTGACAGTGAGGTTTCCAGGTCTGTTCTGTACAGAGGCCAAAACCAGTTCTCACCGACTTTATCCGGCAAACGGCTAAAATAAAAAGCTTTATTAGATTAGATAAAAGATATATCGAATGTATTCAGAAACAACCGACTAACTCTAATCAACTGAAATGCTGGTGAGGACAAGATGTGAAACCACCGTGGATCAGTGGATGTAGCCTTAGTTTGGGGTCCTATGCCTTTCTACACCTCTGTCCTCAGGGGACCATTGTCTCTTTAACCTCTTAAAACACTGTCTCTTTTTGAAAGAGTCAACATTTTAAATAAGACAGAAAACCATCAGATCTATAACTGATCAATGAGCTCAACTTTTCTTTAAGAACAAAGCAGCAGAAGCTCTTCACTGACTCGCCGGCTGCATCGTGGATCATTACAGGAAACAGCGGGAGACTTTGTTCTTACAGCTTCACATCCCTTTGCAGTAGAGCGACATGAGAGAGCTCCTGATGTTGACTCCGCTCTGCTCAAGCGGGGCTTCTCCTCAGAGCTCCTTCTCCTCGCTTTGTTCACTGTCATCTCCGCTAAACGTTTCCCCGGCAGAGCAGCGAGCGCGAGGAGGAAACAGAGCCACCGCGGCCTCGGAGATTAAAAACTTCCCATTAGCAAGACAACGAGTTATTAATTAATGAAGAGCTGCAGCTCTCACATCAAAAGGCTTTTGGAACAAGAGCGCATTAATCAAGTAGACTGAAGTAACAGAGGCTAATGTGTGTGGGGTGGAGGGAATGTGACAAGTCTTTGTTTATCTTGCTGGAAACCTCCAAGTGAATACGATGCTCGGCACTAAATGTCCTCGATGTGAAAATGACCTCTTCCCGTCCACGCTGACAAAAGCTTCCCTGTGACTAAATGTCTCGTTGCTCCGCAGCCCCTCGTCGTACCAGCGTCCTTTCTTCTGTGAATGAAGAGGATTCAAATGACTGAGACGTCACAGGAGTTCCTCGCCTTGCACGAGTCATCTCACGAGCCTCGAGGTTCATCCAGCGTGTGAGCTCCTCTGAGGGTCTCCATCCCCAGGTTGGGAACCACCCAGGCTGATCCACACAGATCAGGATAAGAGCATCTGGCAAAACACGGTGAATAGCTGTCACAGAAAACCGCCTCATCCCACCACCAGGAGGCTGAAACTGCTCCACGATATCAGTGCCCCCCCACATCAATCCAGACTCAGTGACAGGCTGAGAGAGGCAGAGTCTGACTGCGGCTGCAGGCCTGTCTGTGCCTTCAGTCTGTGACTCTCTCAGTCTGCTGCAGTTTGTTGTTTATCTCCCAGACGTCCATCAAGTGTCAGATTTCAGGGCTTAGAACGCCACAAATAAACACTGTGACACTGCACTGTAAACACGCTGGGCTGTGTGTGTCTGTGTCTGTCTGTGTGTGTCTGTGTGCACATGTGTATCAATAGTTCCATCCAATCATTGTGAGGACATTCTTGAGAGTTGAAACTTGGTTTTCAGGTTAGAATCAGGTTTAGTTTGGATTAAGTTCGGCTCTGAGTTGTTATGTTATGGTAGGGGGGGGCTAGTGAATCCATTATGTCAAAGATTGACCCCCTCAGCTATAGAGAAACTGTGTGTATGTGTGTGTATGTGTGTGTGTGTGTCCTGGGGGTGTGTCTCTCTCTGGAGAGGAAGCCGATTTATAGGAACCATTTACCTCTTCAGGAGGCCACAGCTGTTATTGAGCTGAAGCGATGCAATTATCTCAGTAAAGAGGGCATCGCTCAGGGCCAGTGGTGTGTGTTTGTGTGTGTGTGTGTGTGTGTGCTTGTGTGCGTGTGTGCGTGTGTCTTTGTCGACGTCAGCATGGCAGATAGAAGAGGATGATGTCAACATGCTGCTGGGGCAAAGAGAGTTGCAATAAAATAAAATGCGTCAACACAATGAAAAGTCTACACATATTCCGGGACAGTAACACACTCTCCTGTTCACCTGTCAGAGGAGAGACAGGTTCAATAACACATGAAGGGAATAAAGTGATTCACCAAAATAAAAGACCTCGATCTGTGTGTGTGGGGTTGTTTGTGTGTGGGTGTGTGTGTGTGTGTGTGTGTGTGGGTGTGTGAAAACAAATATTGGTTTTGGATAACGTTTTAGACAGTAAGTCACCTGAGAGCCAGATGACACACACACACGACTGAGTCCAAGTAAAAATGCTGTTGTGTTTGGCAGGTTGGGTTTTGTGTTAGTTGCGTGTTAGAAACCTCATCAACACAACCACTTGCTCGCTGTTAACTTCCCTCACAGTTTCTCACAGTTTCTGAAAGCAGGGGGGAGGGGGGGAATTTAGCTATGCCCTTAGTCTGATAATCTGTCAGTGGCTAAGTGGCAGGAAACAGACGGAGGGATTGAGAAACTAAGTTAAACTCATATCAACAATTATTTATTCTTCTAAAACGGTTGCTCCGTCATGACTCCATGAGCTCCACATTCAAACTGTCACGTCTCTGCAGCCGGAAATAAAAAAACACTTAAAATCCCTCATTTGAATAGGCTGCTTTAAAAACGTCACTTTATTATTATTAATAATTTGTTATCTTGCCCTGAATCTGTTAATAAGTAGATTTGAACGCGTCGCTCTTACTTACTGACGCCGATTTGCAATGTTACAGATTTAAATACTAATAAAGGATTCTCTTATTTTATCTTAAAACAGGCACGTGTTAATGAATTCATCCACAGTGTGTGTGTGTGTGTGTGTGTGTGAGAGTGTCAGGTGTGTGTGTGTGTGTGTGTGTGAATGTCAGGTGTGTGGATGTTTACACCTGTGTCAGCCGGTGTGGATCGAACCCAGCGGGGTGGCGCACCCAGCCGCTGCCCCGCCACCGGCCCCGGGGAGCGGCTGGGTGCCTCCCCCGGCCCTGGTCTTACCTCTCTGCGGTCCTGCAGGCACTCCAGCACGGCCAGGTTGTTGGTCCAGGTGTGCTTGGGGCAGAGGCGGCTCAGGTCCTCCCGGCAGGCCTCCTCCTCCGACAGCTTCCAGCCGCTCGCCCTTCGAGGCTGCGAGGCCCCGGCGGCGGCCGCGGCAGGTGCCTCCCTGGGAGGGGGCTCCGCGGCTCTGAGGACCAGGGGGTCGGGTGGGTCCGCCGGGCCGCCGGCTGCCTTCAGGCCGAGGACGGAGCCGGAGCCGCAGAGACACAGGAGCAGAAAGAGCCGCAGCTGAAGGCGACCGTCCGCCGCCATCTTCACTTCACTGTTAACTACGGTGAGTGCAGCGCTTCACTTCCGCTCGGCCTCTTCAGAATTAAACTCCTCAGAATGTACAACTTCCATTCTTTTATAAAATAAAAGCCTTTATTTATGCGCTTGCTAATTCTCCGCCTCGTCTGATTTAAAAGTTCAGTAAATCTCTCCAACACGTGACCGTCACACATGTTCTGAAACTTCTTTATTCTAATTGAGATAGTCTGCTCAAAAAAAAATGTTATTCATATATTTTAATATTATTTGTTTGTGATTCTTTTTCTCTCATTGCTGTCTCAACTTTGATTGTGACACAGGTCTTGAGGTTTTTATTTGTAACGAGTGTTTTCAACAACAACAAAATTAGATTTTTTGGTTTGGTTATAGTCAGTTATCTGGTGATATAAAAACAGGTTGAAACATCATGATCGACAGCTGAGACTTTTCTAGGTTTGTGAATTAGGTGGTTTTTATCACACTGCTGTGATGCTTTAAAACAGTGTGAAGCCTCTGGGATATGTTGGGGTCATATGTGGATTGTGTGTATGTCTGTCTGTGTGTGTGTGTGTGTGCCCAGCTGAGTATGATGGGAACCAGTCAGAGCAATAAATCCTCCCAGTTTAGAGCTGACAGCTGCAGGAGGCTTTTCAGGTTCATCACAAACCACACGTCCAACCTGCTTTGAACTTGACTCACACATTCAACCATGAAGGAGTTCTCTGTTATTGTTGTGTTTTCTCTATTTTAACACAATTGACCTAATGAAACCAAATCTCTTGAATCCTACAACCCCCTGGAAGAGTTAAAAGAAATAATGTGCTTGATTCGAGAGGTGACAGAAGTCATAGACTATCTTTGTAACTCACTGTCAAATAAAAAAACTTTCTTACAGATGGTTTTAATCTTAGGCAGACAGACAGACAGACAGGCAGGCAGGCAGACAGACAGACAGACAGGCAGGCAGGCAGACAGTCGGGTGGAAGCAGCACTCAGCTGTTACAGAGCCGACTCAGAGCACAGCAGGAAAATCCTCCTCCCACCGCGACTGGGCGAGGCAGACGTCCGCCCGCTGGGTCTGGTTCTAGTTCTAGTTCAACCCCTAACCCTATCCCTAGTTAAATGTATTGATCTCATCATTGATTGATGAATTATATCTGATAATGTAATGAAACCATGAATCTTCAGTGTAATATGGTTGTGTGTGTCTGTGTGTTGACCCCGTGACACCAGCTTTGATTGGCTGCAGCCCCTGAAAGGATAAGAACGGCTCTATAGAAGATGGATAATTCCCTTTCACCTCTAAACACTGAGTCCTTGTCGGGGTCCCACATCGTCTCAAGAGTCTTATAGAGAGAATTCCAGAAGAGTTAGTTTCAGGCCCAGCTGCTGCCTTCGACCAACTGGTCTCGGAAACACACACACACACACACACACAGTCACACACTCTGAACCAACATGTATAAAGAGATCCGAAAGCTGAGGTCCTTCCACTCTTCTCTCTTCTTGTCTCTCGGCCACAGGCAGGATTCAGGATGGAACAGTAAGTCCTGGATTTTCTTTTAAATCTACAAAAGATTAAAAAGTTTAATAATTTCCCCTCTCTGTTTGTTTGTTTGTTATATGAAGGAAAAAGATGTCGACCGGCCGGAGGAATCAGCTCAAGGTAGAGTGTAGGTTTTGAAATGTGAACGTCTTCTGTGGTTCTCCAGCATCTGGAGCTGTGAAATTCATTCAATCATCACCGTCATTATAACTTCAGCACAGCGTTAATCGAGAAGTAGTCTCATGAGGGGAAATATAAAAACAATAGAAGAATAAAATAAGACGGAGAAGCAGCTTTTATATTTGTGTCTCCTCTGTCCTCCTGTCAGAGTTTGCTGCTGCAGATCGCTGAGACGATCCTGGAGGAGGAGGCGCAGGAGGCCGAGAAGGAGAAGATGAAGCACATGGAGGAGAACTGTCCGTCCCTCTCTGTTCCAGGCTCCATGCAGGAGCTGCAGGTAAAAACACAAACACAGCTGGAGGTAGTCTGAGGAACTGAGATTCACACTCAGAGCTGACTCCACCAAGACCTGTGACATTTGAACACATCATTATTATATTTTACAATTTATCTTGATATATTGTTATTTTTCACGATTATTTTTGTCAACATTCACTTACAGCTGCCAGCTTCACACAATAAAATTAACGTAATTGATATTATAACCTGATCTTGATAAAAGGAAATTGTTTTTCAAATGATAGCCACAGAATCAATATTTACATGGGATGAGACGTTTCTCTCTCTTTGTCAAGAGAACAATAAAACCGAGAAAGTTACATCTGAGGTTTGCTCATTTGAATGCGTAGGATCCATCGACAATAACGATGGATGAGAAATCACCTTGATCGCCCCCTGGTGGCAGGCTGCAGTACAGGTCATGAAGGCAGCCATGTTAGCAGATGGGACATGAACCAAACTAAAAATCAAAGTAGACGTTAAATAACTGTTTTCTCAAAGATGGTTTCTGTCAGTTTCATTAGGTCTTATCAAACTGATGTTTGTTGTTCATGTTTCTGATATGTTTGGTTTATTTAATGATTTAAAAACAGGATGAAATGTTAATGATTCATACAGATGAGACTGACGGGAAGTTATTCACTCATTCTTCTAACACCAGGATCTGTGCCGGAAGCTTCACCAGCAGATTGATCTGGTGGATGACGAGCGGTACGACACGGAGGTGAAAGTCACAAAGTCCAACATGGAGGTAGATTGATTTAACTTCCTGCTGCAGGTTTTATGATTTTCAACATGGATCTCATTTCCACAGAAAGTGTCAACAGTACAGATGTTGTCCTGCACAGATTCCCATGAAGCCTCTCCTCAGATCAATGACCTGAAGCTGAAGGTTCAGGATCTGAAGGGGAAGTTTAAGAAGCCGGCGCTGAAGAGGGTGCGGATGTCGGCCGACGCCATGTTGGCCGCTCTGCTGGGCTCCAAACACAAGGTGGCCCTGGACCTGAGGGCCAATCTGAAGCAGGTCAAGAAGGAGGTGAAAGAGGAGGTGGGTGATCCAGACTTCAGGAAACTGACTTTAATGTTCTCACGGTCCGAAAATTGCAACGTCACAGAGACTCTGAGTTTAAATACTTGATTTGCTTGTGTTTCTCTCAGGAGAAGCAAACAGGCGACTGGAGGAAGAACATTGAAGACAAATCTGGGATGGACGGCAGGAAGAAGATGTTCGAGACCGAGGCTTGAACTTCATGCGTGTTGTTGTGTCGTCAGGTTTTAGCATCGTTCATGTCCGTGTCTTGTGTGAGTCCACAGTTTGTGTAAATGCTAGAAGAAATAAATCCTGGGGTGTGATTGTGTGTTTAATATTGATAATCTGAGAAATTCTGAAAATAAATGATACATTTCATGATAGAAATTTGAAAATTGTGTAGTTAAAGAAAGAAGTTAAAATTCATACTATTATCATTGTTATTTTTAATAAGTTTTGTAAAGATTAGAATTAGGTGATTGTCAAAAAGGTGGATATTTTTCTATATTGTTCCTTTACAGAAATAAGAAAACATCTGGTGTGTTTCTTGCCAGCAACAAAACTATAAAATAAACTGATGATGAACAGTTTTAATGATACAATTATAATTTCTACAATTTCGAGGGAAATTTATAATAATCCTTACAATTTCAATACGGCCTAACTGTCTGTCAGTGCCTGTCAGTGCTCGGGCCCTAATAATACACTTAATCTGAATGGAGAAATATTGTTGTATTGCCCTCGTGTGTGAGACGTCCACAGATCAGGGTGCAGGTATTAAACCCATTCTCCATGTAACATAAATGTGGTCCTATAACGATAACATGGAAGTTATTGAAAACAAATCTCAAAGGAAGGGTTTGAGATCAAACTGAGGCTTCAAACATCACCAGGGTGCTGTTCCTAATAAAGTGCTCAGGGTGTCGCTTACAACGTCCACCAGCAGGGGGCAGTGGTGACTCACGGACGACCTCCGGCTGCCGGTGAACCCCGCATCAGAAGAAGACGGTCACATGACGCCTGGCTGACCAGAAGTGAAGCCACGACCGGAAGCTGCTTCGCTTTATTTACATTTAAACACATTAATCAGTGAAGTGAATCTCTGCGGAGGAAGAGGAGACGCGTCCCTTCATCGCTGTTCCACCGCAGACACACAACATGACGGCCGCGGTGTTCTTCGGCTGCACCTTCATCGCGTTCGGCCCGGCCATCGCGCTGTTCCTCTTCACCATCGCCCGGGAGCCGCTGCGGGTCATCTTCCTCATCGCCGGGTGAGTGTTCTGACCTAAAAGCACCAGAAAGGAACCAGAGGGAACCAGCGAGAACCAGGAGGGAACGTTCCCCCATCACAGCGGAGTCACCCGGATCTGTCTGCGGGTTCAGTGGCGATAGAAACACGACATGTAGCCCAGCTAGCATGATAGCTAGCACCTATCCCCGTTAGCCTGCTAACTTCAGTGCTGTTTCCATTTTCGGACAACCTGCACTTTTAGCTACTCGTGTTTTTATAACTTGTATGAAATGGTTCCATCCTCACTCTCACTGGTTCCCTCCTCACCCTCACTGGTTCACAGGTCATCTATACGTACTATCACTTCACTGCAGCACGTTCATAGGCTGATAATAATAAGTACTGCAGTGAAGTTACCGTCATGATACTTGTATTCACATTTCACAGATGTACTTGACATAATAATCCACCTGAATTTAAAATCTGATATTTTTAATCTGCGTTTTATTTGTTGATCCACATTTAC
The DNA here is from genome assembly GCA_016801935.1 of Platichthys stellatus. Lineage (NCBI taxonomy): Eukaryota > Metazoa > Chordata > Actinopteri > Pleuronectiformes > Pleuronectidae > Platichthys > Platichthys stellatus. Next base: position 960,500 of record CM028859.1, read on the forward strand.
ATTCTTATTAATCCACATTCAGTGGATTGCATAAACCTGTAAGTGGGGCTTTCAGGTTTAAGAAAACGTGAAGAAGTAAAGATAGAAAGTAGCACCATCTTAAATATGAGTAAAGATGGTATTACACAAAAATATGTTCCATAATGTCCCACCAACCTGTTACCAGGCTTTTGAGCCACTTACTAAATGTTTATTCTCTCCTGACAGAGCTTTTTTCTGGCTGGTGTCTCTGCTGCTGTCCTCCCTGGTCTGGTTCATCTCGGTGCAGATCAGTAACAAGGAGAGTGCGGCGCAGCAGAAAGGTCTCCTCATCTTCGGCGTGGTGCTGTCCGTCCTGCTGCAGGAAGCCTTCCGCTTCGGTTACTACAAGCTGCTGAAGTGAGTCACCGAGTGATGCTTTTTAAACACATAACTGAAGCTCTGTCGTCTCAGTCCATCTTGAATGTTCCACTTTCGGTCTTTACTTCATTTATTTTTCAGCAAAATGTGACAAATATCACACATATAACCTTTAATGCTTTTAAGCTCAGCTGGAGGTTTGTGTCTTTGTCAAAGCTCAGAAATCTGGAACCTAAGACACACTGTCAGTTGAAACGTTTTTAAAGAAGTGAAGTTATCTGACAGATTTCACAGATAGAAACTAACTTCAGAACTTATCGTCTCTCTCACATGCTCCAGCGTGTTTACTTGCTCTGTCGTCGATCTGTCGCACTTTGTCCCATTTTCCCATCTCTCGTCCTTTTTCTACTCGCGGCTCATTGTTGTGGCTCATATCATCTTCCAATCACTGACACACCTCTACTATTCATGCTCTTGTTTACCGCGGAACTAAGGCTCTTGTGTGTGTCTGTGTCATCCTGCAGGAAAGCAAATGAAGGCCTCCTCACTCTCAGTCAGGAGGAGACCATGCCCATCTCCATACGACAGCTGGCTTACGGTACAGTCAATCTGCAACAAACACACACAGTCTCTGTGCTGCTCTTAATATCACAATCTACTTTTTGCAGCTCTGGAAAATCATGTTGGTATTTGGAAAAGCTTTGTTTGAGTAGGAGGAAGAACACAGTTGTACTCCAATGAAACTGAAGTATTAAACTAAGATAATGTGCAATATCTTAAACATTAATATTGAATCTACGCAGAACACATTGGAGCAGGTTTCACCCTGAACATTGAGGTCTTTGTTTAGCTCTTGCATTCATCTGCTGATCGGTCAGTTTCGACTTCTTTCCTTTATCTCAGTGTCCGGCCTCGGGTTCGGCTTCATGAGTGGAGCCTTCTCTGTGGTGAACATCCTGGCTGACTCTGTGGGGCCGGGGACGATTGGGATCCACGGTGACTCGCAGCATTACTTCCTGTCCTCAGGTACCGATTCCAAGATCAGATTTTCAGATGGACACATTTCACTGTACCTGCACAAAGTTAAATCCAGTAACAGACGTTCAATGAGCCCAGTTCAGGAAGCTGTTGCAGCAGTTACGTGAGTTTGATGAGAACCAACACTTTTCCTATTTCAGCCTTCATGACTATGGCCATCATCCTCCTTCACATGTTCTGGGGCGTCGTGTTCTTTGACGCCTGTGAGAAGCAGCAGTGGTGGGCGGTGGCTGCGGTCGTGGTCAGTCACCTCGTGGTGTCTTGTCTGGTGAGTGGGGGGGGGGGGGGTTGGTGCTCTGTAATGTTCTGTGTGTCAAATAGTTGTTGTTGTTGGTCAGGCTCCCATTGACATTGATGTAAAACTGATGAGGATGGATGTATCTTCAAGTTCTGTGTTGATTTCCGTTCCTCGTCTCCTCTCGCAGACTTTCCAGAACCCGGGCTACGTCGCCAGCCTCGTCCCCACCTACATCATCTTGTTCCTGATGGGCTCCTGGGCGTTCTACTCAGCGGGGGGCTCGCTCAACGCCTTCTCCTCCTCTTCATGTAGAGTGATTTATGTCTCAAACAAATATCACAGTTTCTAGTTTGCTTAATGCACCAGTTCTTTGTCTCACATCTGTTTCCATCCTGAGGGACGAGCAGCTCAAACTGACGCTCGGGCCGAAGTTCAAATTTGACCTATTTAAAACGCTCTGAAACAGAAACTGTCGGTTCACATTAAGCCACTTAAATCATATCTTAAATTACTTGAGTCGAGTTAAACTCTCGGTATCGTTATAAGATATAAGTTTTATGAATCGTGTCTGTTTTCTTTTAAGCGCTGCAAACTCATGAGTGAGAACTCAATCAGGCTGAAGCTGAGACTTAGATAACGATGGATGACGTGAAGTAGAGATCCGGGAGCGGAGCCAGGATATAGGGTCAAATCTCAACTGTCAATCATCCTTTTGTAATGTCACCAAATAACTAATTAATACAAAAGTTATCAGAAACACTTGAACATTCATTGTTGTGGTAAGAAAAACCTAAAATGACTGAGAAACATCTGATGTTTACTGTGATGCTTTATTTTGTTCCATGTCCCATCTGGTAACGTGGTGAGGAGGGATTTATGAGCTGTACTCCAGGCGGCCACCAGGGGCGCTCACGACTCTGTAGCTTTTCTTTTGGAAGGCGTCATGTCGTCCATCTTTATTTAATGACCGTGGGCTGAAGGACTTTCAATGAACATTCAATGTTCTTTAAATGTTCAATGTCTTTGTCGGCTTTTTTTTTTTGTTCTACTTGTTTGTGGACGAGCGAAGGAGAAAATCTGAACAATGTCAAACAACGTGTTAGAAAATCGTCAAGATGAACATTTTTCTTTGCTCCTGTTGTTCTTGTTGAGCCACATGACCATTCTGTACAGATCACTGTCGGCTGTGTTTCACCAGGATGGACGATGGAGGTTAGCGGCGACTTAAAGATGTAAATAATCGTTTGCGTGCTGTGTGTGTTTTTCTACGGCTTCGGCCCAATGCCTCGCTCTAAACAGAATCAAATAAGAAATGTTCACACATGCAGAGAAGAGGCTGTCACTCACCTGCCAGATTATAAGGTACACCTGAGCCTATGAAGCAATGTAGACAAAATAAATCGAGACGTGTTGATTCAGACTTTGTAGTTTTATTTCATTACAACCCGGAAGTTGAAACTTTGAATGTGCCATAAGGAAAACTAGAGCATGTAAACATTTTAAATATGCGTTTTTGACTCGAATGTCTCCTCTTAAGAAAATGTTAACAGTGTATGTTCATGTGTAAGCGTACCTTGTGTCCGTTGTGTCTCATAAAGATGCTTTCACGTACGTGCAGACAAGAAACCAGAGGAGCAGAGGGGGGGGAAACAGAAAGCACCTCCCTCGTCCTGCTCAGGGTCCATTTATGAAAGGTGACACCTCCTGACTCGGCCACACAAAACCTGCTGGGGCCTCTGAGGCTGCAGTCAGTCAAAGGCCTTTTCACCCGGACGGACGTACAGACAAGCCGACAGGAAGCGCCTCCTCTGTGGAAAACCAGACTTTCACATGCAAATACAAGGCGGGTGACTGTGGGGTCACCTCAGTAATATCAAGGTTTATTCTCCTGAGTTTAGTGTTTCGTGATCTCTATCAGAAGGTCATGTGTTCGGGGTCAAGTTGGGTCGTCACGGTCTGAGCAGCAGACGGAGGAGAGACACACAAAGGAAACCGGAGTCGGGGATTCACTGTGCAACAACTCATCATGCTCAGTTCACGGATTGTAAATATGTGAAATGATGAACGCCAGACATTATATTGTATCTTACTTAAATCCATAATGAGCAACTTAGAACCTCTTGAATAAACTGATTAGAATCCGTCAGGGGAATAAGTTCTTATGATGCAAACTTCAATCTTTCAGTTAACTTTATACCTTTTATTTCATTTTTTATATTTTTGTATAATTGTACTTTTTCATTTAATATTCTAATAAATGTGATCATAAGAGCGCGAACGTTTGTTGGTGATGAACACGAAGAGAAGATTCATCTGATGGAGAGGAAACAGGTGAAAATTTGATTTTATGCCTCAGCTGGCTCAGACAAAAATGGGATAATTCAAAAATGGAAAAAAACCTTTCTGTCACATCTTCAAGTCCTTAATTTATTTAGACAAGTGTAATGCAGCAATACAAATCTGCTCCAGTACAAGTAAAAGTCTTGAATTTATATTTCGCTGAAGTAAAAGTACAGATCTTCTAACACAAACCTAGAAAAAGAGTCTGAAGAGTGAAAGACTGCGTTTTGAAACAAGAAGAGTGAGTTCAACTTCATTTCCTGTATTGAAGCCACTGATCTGGTGTCAGACCAAATGCATCATCACGACATGTTGGTGATAATATGTGATTTCACTTCATTTCAGGTGAAGAGCTACAACAGATGATATAATACAGCTCTGATCTGTCAATTAATAAGCTCTCAAATGACCATGATAAATGGAAATGGCCAAATACAAGAAAGAACAGACTAATGTCTTCAGCGGTGGATCTTTTCACTTCTTTTCAGAAAGAAAACATAAACTGAAACCCCCTGATATGACGAGTGCATCATCAGAAATCAGTTGAATAAATATTCTTGAATCGATAGCTCCCCCCACCCCCATCATAGTGTTGAGTAGATAATGAGTGAAGTTAAATTTTTGGTCGAACTATCCCTTTAACCTGATGTGATGCACAACTGCCTCTGGACCACAGGAGGGCGCAGTGTCACGTGGCTCCTGCACACGTTGTCCTCTCGTTGAGTTTCATCATGTTTAATTCAACTTTAACTCTTATTTTAACTTCTTACAAAAGTCTCTTTAGCTCCACGTGCCGCTTTGATCTCTGGTTTCCGGTCACGTCATCGTCCTCGTGCAGCAGCAGCAGCAGCAGCACACCTGCCCCAGGCCCCGCCCACACGCGCATATTTTATGTTAATGAGCAGGTGCCTTGGTTCTTGAGGCGCGCGCCGGGCCGCCGCGGGGAGATGCGGGTGGAGCAGCCGGACGCTGCGGAGGGTTTTCACCGGGTGATGCTGTCCACACAGAACTGAGCCAGGAGCGACGCATGGATCCTCACCCGCTGACACGAGGCTGGAAGAGGCTCCTCCGCGTGTCAGCCGTGTGTCTGGTCCTCATCTACCAAGGTGAGTGAGGAGATGAGAGGAAGAGGAGGACACACTGATGAAGATCCTGCTGCAGCTCAGAGTCTCCTCTCCTCGTTAAAGAAGCGTTTCCTCATGTGTCTCCTCTGCTGTTTGAAGTTTATAATCCGAAGTGAAATTGGTTTAAATTGTGGTAAATAAGTTTCTCCATTATAAGTGTTTGTTTACTGTTTGATTCCAGCTCATCTTTCCTGGGCTGCTGACAGAGTGAACATCTCTAAATGGGATGAAGTGAATAAGTGAGTTTTTTTTACTTTAATTTTTTTATTTTAATATCTTCATCATTAATTATTATTTTATAAGTAATAAGCAGGTGCTGTGCAAAAGTTTGAGGTAATTGAGGATGCTTTAAAAATAATGAATCAATATGAATGCAGTTCTTTGTGACTCCTTATTTGGTCTCAATGTTCTGCTGCAGGGGGAATCTTTGACCAATCACACTCCTCATTGATGATCTCGAGTGATAATCTGAAGTCACTCGAACTTTTGCACAGTACTGTTTACTGGATTCCCTGTTATTAAATGGTTATTCTAATATGTTCAGATTTAAATTGAGCTGTGAGTGAATATTTAAAGCAAAACTGATTAAAATCCATCTTCTGTGGTCTTTAAAAAAAAGTGGTTTGACTTTTGAACAGCTGCAAACACAGAGAGAGCAACTTGAATATGTCAGCTTGGACTTTAGGAAAATTCACGAGAGCATTTCTTCACTTTTGATACTTTATTTGATTCGATCTCAGACAAATTTGTTAAATAGAACGAATGTGGGTTTCATCCCTTATTGTAACTTTGATTTATTAGTTTTCAACCAGTCGTATTTAGAGCAGCAGACTGTATTTGGTTGATATTTTTTGTATTTCTTGTTGGTTGGTGGGTTGGTGGGTTGGTGGGTTGGTGGTGTCCAGTGTGTTGGTTTGTGGTGTGCGGGGGGGGAACCTGCAGCGGTGAACAAACCTCCCCTTGTTCCCTCTGTCCCAGCAGCAGCAGCAGCAGGATAAAGCAGCAGAAATGGGACACCGCTTCCCAGGGAGGGCAGGTAGGCACTGAGCACTGATGCTGATGGAGCTGATCAGACGGCAAACACACAACCTCAGATCACACACACACACACACACACACACACATTAACTGCAACGCTCACAATAACACACAGATCTGAGAAAAAAGATTTTAAAGATAAATATAGAATTATTCTTTCTTTCACGTTTTGTTCATGCTTCTGAGGGAAATTAGTTGTTTTAACTCTGCTTGATAAACAGTTAATTATCAGCAAACACAATGTATCCGCATTTTATCACTATATATTAGCCTTTAAAAAAAAATCCTATTGTCGAAAATTATATATTCCAATAATTATTGATTTTATGTTATTGTCCAGCCCGGACCCAATGTTTATTTATTTCCAGTATGGTTTTTAAAGATTTTCGCTTTATGCTTGTATAAGATGAACAGTTATATATATTTAAATAATTCACATAAAAGCGATGGATACAATCTAGTTGCAGGTTTTCATAAATTAAAATGAGCAGCTATTAGTTTAAGTAATAACTATAAAACAATTTTATAACTCTGATCCAAGAGTCTGTGAAATACTGCTTTCTCCATTTTCTAGATAAAAACAGAAAATGTTCCATGAGGTCCGGCTGCACCCAGATGATCCACAAACTGATCATGTGATTTAATCCCTTTGGATTTAACTCTTCAAAGTACAAAAGTAAAATTCGCTCATGGTCACGTCCTCCCCCCCGCTCAGACACACACATGTGATGGAGTCCCAGCTGGGCTTTACAGTAGCTGCTCTGTTGTCTCCCTCGTCCTCTGTCGGAGCCGAATCTGCCTGAATGTGGCCGCTGCCTTTGTGCGGCTTCGCTTTGGCTCAGAGAGGCGTGAGAATCCACTGCAGAGTATAAGAGCTGCAGCAAACAAAGCAAAAAGCAGCGACCGGTCACAGGTGCCGCAGGTGGAACGGAGCGGATGTATCTCATGTCAGATCTTTATCCTGACATCTGGGTCGACACTGTGTTCGTGTTCAACCAGCTCTTTTCTGATATCTACTCTGAAACTGATCAGTGATTAATAATTCATAGTTACAAACCCTTTGAACCCACTTGCCATCTGCTTTATGAAACCTTCTGGTATCAGAGCTCAGGAATCCAGGGAGGCTCAAAGTGCGGAGAGAAAGTTCCACGGGTACCACAATTTGATATCACAATACAAGTTAAAGAATCAATCAAACAAGTAGCCGATGTAAAATAGATAAAACATATGTGTGGCCTGCATGTACACTAAAGGAAACACACAATGACTGATGCAGCACAAAAACATACACAAATACACCACATTAAAGAGACAAGAACACAAGAGGACTCATCCACACTAGATAACAGACAAACCAAGAATTATTTTTAACCCAAAGCGCTGTTACCGTTTATTATCCTTTTTCTGAGGAAAATCTAACAAAATTTATCGCATTTATTGCACAACCTGTTTCTGCAGCTCAGTAACTCTGATCTGCAGGGGGAGTTCCCACTTCAGTTCAACAGCCGACACAACAGAGCTCACAGGGGAGGGGGTGCGGAGTGGGTGTGGTTCGTCGACCTGGATGGGAAAGTGTTGTTGAGCAGTCACTGAGGAGTCGTTAGTGAAGACAGGATGACAGGTCTTTTCTCTTCGGCCTCTTCTCTTCCCACCATCGCCCCCGTTTCCGTCCTCCAGTCAGGACTGTGGTTTGGCAAAATAGTTGCGTAAGTCTTGGAGGAATTTCTTTTGCACCGACCAAAGTTGCGAGCGTCCCTAAATTTTTAATCAAATCTGAATGAATCTGTCACCTGAGAGCAGAGTTTGATAAGATATGAAAGTCGTGGAATTAATTTAAAGAATCAGATTGTGCGACAGGGACTTTGCTGCGTATGATTTAATATATTTGGTTGAATTGTCACAGCAGCTTCATGAAATACCTGTTGATGATTTATTTTTCTTGTAGAACCTCCAGACAAAAGCTGTTGTGCCAGAAAACAACACCTCCTCCTCCTCCAGTGGTGCATCGGTCAACCAGACGGCCGCGTCCAACCAGACGTCCTCAAGCACAGAGAGGACGCCGACGCCCTCATGGACGCTCGGCTCTGACCAGTCGTCTGCACCGATTAGTTCATCAAGAACAGGATCATCCAGCCAATCACCAGGCAACACATCACGATACAACCAATCACCAACTCCCACAGTACCAACCAGCCAATCTGCAACAACATTACCGAACCAATCACCAACCCCCACAGTACCAACCAGCCAATCGCAAAGCAGAACACCATCACCTGTTAAATCACCAATTAGCTCAACACCATCCAGCCAATCTCCAACAGAGATAGAACATAGCCAATCAGCAGCTACCACAGTACCAACCAGCCAATCACCAACAAGTACGGCATCAGCCAGAAAATCATCAGGCAGTACAACAGCCAGCCAAATACCAACCAGGACAATACCAAATAGCCAATCGGCTACCTCTGAAGTACGAGCTAGCCAATCACCAACAACTACAACACCAGCCAGCCAATCAACAGCAACCACAACACCAGCCAGCCAATCACCAACAACCACAACATCAGCCAGCCAATCAACAGCAACCACAACACCAGCCAGCCAATCACCACCAACCACAACATCAGCCAGCCAATTACCACCAACCACAACACCAGCCAGCCAATCAACAGCAACCACAACACCAGCCAGCCAATTACCACCAACCGTAATATCAGTGCTTCAGTCACCAGATAACAATGCACCACCCATCCCCTTATCTGACCCTTCAGCAGTCAGGTCTGTGAAACCCATCGAAACACCGCCGAGCCAATCAACAGCTGGCGCCAAAGCATCAAATCAATCGTCTCCTGACCAATCATTAACCTCCATAGTGTCAGACAATAATTTCACAGCCAGCTCAGAAACTTCTCCCCAGCTGTCATCGTACAGCTTAACGTCTCATAACCAATCACGGTCCAATGCAACATCTCCTGACCAATCACTGACGGGCTCAGATTCATCAAACAACTCGGCGTCACCAGTCAACGGAGCCTTCGCCACAGACCAGCGCCCGGTTAATGTTTCCCTCATCACCAGGCAAGTGAAGGAGGCCCTGAGGTCGTCGATTCGTCTGAGTCCAGGTGAGTTCACAGAGGTTGATGTTGTCCACGTGATGCAGTGTGGACGAGGTCAAACTACCAACCAGGTCATGAAAGTGCCCAAGGGCCCCTCAACCCTCAGGGGAACAGAAGCCCTGTGTTAAATCTGTATCATTTGGGTCCGTATACTCTGAGAAGGCAGACTTCTCTTTAGAAATTTGCACCACGACATTTATTTGATGTGTACCATGACTGTTTAGTTTCATCCGTGTCCCATCCACTGACATGGTGGAGGGGGGATATATGGCTAAAACTGCGGTCAGTCGCCAGGCAGCTGCGTTATGTCTGTGGTTCAAACTGAGCAACAGGTGATGTGTCTGTTGTCCCCTGACGGACTGAACAGCAGGGACACAGTGTTGAAGTCGTTATCGTACCTGTGCTCGGTGGGACGTGGCTCAGCGGGCCGACGAGCAGGAAGCCCACTGAGCAGATGGTGTCACCGCAGGACGTTCGATGCTTGGTGGTGCGTTCATGTGGGGGATCTGGGGGCGGGGCAGACAGATGGTACCTACAGACGTGACCTGTTGATTCTCAAAGGCGGTCACGTGATTCAGTGGTTCCGAGCGCTGGTAGACGCTGGAGTAACCGACTTTGGGACTCAGGTTATGAACATGAAGATCGTCGTCCTTTGAGTCAAAGATTAATTAAACCTTTATCGAACCACATTCCTCCGAGATTATGGTTCAATGTCTGTTCAGTATTTTAATTCTTTTATGAATACATATTTTGTATGTGTTTTCTTTTTAATTGTGAAGCACTTTGTGCTATATAAATACAGTTTTCTCTGACAGTGAACTCAACAGAGTTTGCAGTTTAATTAGAATATGTTAATATGTTGATTCGCTATTTGCTGACATCTTATCTGCTGAACAATAAGTTGATATTTAGAGCAAATACTTGTTGGATGTAGTGAAGTTTTATGGACTGCTAATACTGAGTTTTTCAGCTCCTGAGGGTCTGGGAGTTTGGGGCTCTTGGGGTCTGGGGCCCTGGGGCTCTGGGGCTCTGGGGCTCGGGAGGTCTGGAGGTCTGGAGGTCTGGAGGTCTGGAGGTCTGGGGCTCTGGAGGTCTGGGGCCCTGCGTTCTGGGGCTCTGGGGCTCTAGGGATCTGGGGCTCGGGAGGTCTGGAGGTCTGGAGGTCTGGAGGTCTGGAGGTCTGGGGGTCTGCAGCTCTGCGTTCTGGAGCTCTGCGGCTCTGGGGATCTTGGGATCAGGAGCTCTGGGGGTCTGGGGGTCTGCGGCTCTGGGGCTCGGGAGGTCTGGAGGTCTGGAGGTCTGGGACTCTGCGTTCTGGGGCTCTGGGGATCTTGGGATCTGGAGCTCTGTGACTCTGGGGGTCTGGGGGTCTGGGTTTTGGACATTTGTCAGCCTGTATCCAGTGTTTGAAATTGATAAATGATGAAAGTAATTCCCTGCTTTGTGTTGTAATTGTGTATTTGTTGGTTCTCTCTCAGCGGAGCCGTGTGAGTTCCCCTGTCTGAACGGAGGTCAGTGCGTCCAGTCGGAGTCATGTGACTGCAGCTTGTATCAGGCCACTGGCCACAGATGTCAAACTGGTAAACCACACACCTGATGTTCTTCTTTTTTTAAAACCCATTTGAGTATCAAACCAACGCTGTCCTCTTGTCTCCTGTGGCTCAGTCCCAAACCCCGGCTTCGAGAGGGAGATGACCTGCAGGACCTGGGGTCAGTACAACTTCGAGACCTTCGACGGCCTTTACTTCCACTTCCCCGGCCGCTGCACGTACACGCTGCTGAGGGACTGCGAGGAAACCGCTCAGGCCGGCATCGTGGTCCAGGTCAGTTCAGACTCACCAGCACCAGGACAAAATGAATCCCCCCCGACCAGAAGCTGCCCGGAGGGTCTCGCTTCGACGCCTGCGTCCAGCCGGGGAGAGTTTGGACCTCTGCTCCAGAGCCCGAGGAAAAGATTCGCTCTGAAGATTAGTGAAAGCTATCTGGTTATTAGAGTCAATTACCATTAAATACTGCAATTACCCACAATCCCCTGAAAGCATCTGCAACAGACTGGGACTTTGTTCTCCTGAACAGGCGGCGGACACTGTAGCCGTGGACGGGAAAACTAAAACCACACAGGGAACATGACAAGATCCATATTCATTATGATTAGTGACAATATATTAATGGACAGCATAAATGATAAGAAGCCTTTGATGAGCAAAAAGAAAATACTGCTGCAAATCTGACAGGTTGAACATGAACTGGAGAGACTGGAGAGGACATTTGAGATGAAACACTTTGAAATCTGTCTTTTAGGTAAACTGAGGCTTGACTAGTGGCCCCTGATTTCTCTTTTCATAAAGTTACCTTATCTGCTCACCACAGGAAAGAGCTTTTAAATTATAAAACTCGATAATTATCACAATATACGTCCCACTATTATTTCTGTCAGGTTTAAAATCTGAATGACAAACTGATCAATTATGTTCTATATCTACTCACTGTGCTTATAAGCAATGAGTAAATATATATGCGACGTTTGTAAATAATTATCCAATAACTGCTGATTTTATTGCTCAGACCTAGACATGACTGATATCATACTTAATAGTTCATAATGTAGTGATTTCTGTGGCATCGAGCCGAGTGGTTCCTGCTGGAGACAGAACTCTTTAAAACAGCTGGGAACTATAGAGAAACTCAAACAGGAGTAAATGGTGAATTTTTTGGGAACTATTTTCTGCTTAATCCACATCTGGATTAATCCTAAATCGTCGCACACGTCACGGCACATGGGAACAAATCCCACTTTGTTGTTTTCAGGTCCACAACGATCCAGACTGCGGCGCCGCTCCCTACGCCTGCCAACGATCAGTCAGCCTCTTCCTGCCGTGGGAGGGCGAGGTCCGGCTGCACAGCACCAACGTGACCTTCAAAGGTCAAAGGTCAGCGGTGTAGCAGAAATCTTTATATACCTATGTTTTTAGCATTTTAGCATTTTTATTTCCATCTTTTTACAACATGCTTGAACCTTTCTTCTTCTTCAGTGTGCAGCTGCCTCATCACATCCACGACCTGCAGCTGGAGCAGATCTCCCAGTACGTGCTGGTGACGCGGCGGCACGGCTTCACGTTGGCCTGGGACGGACGCAGCGGCTCCGTCTACATCAAGCTCAGCCCGGAGTTCGTGGGCAGAACCTGCGGCATGTGTGGAAACTTCAACGCAGACGTCCAGGACGACCTGAAGACGAGCTACGGTGCGATGTCACGGCTGAAGCCAGTCGCCTCAGTTACAGTTCAGAGAGTAGTCACAGCCGCTCTGTGTATAATCACAGTCATTTGAAGGTGGTACAGTCCGACCCTGGGGGTGTGACGGCAGAATGTAAAAATTCAATGATTGAGTAACTAAGAAACGTAAATGAGTGAGTGATATTTCTTAATTCAAGGTCATATATACAACTTGAATTAAGAAATAAAATGCGTTACATAAAATATAAACAATAACATTAATCTTTTCTGCGTTGTTTATTCTATAAATGAAAAGTTATCAGAAGTTAAGTGAAACTTGTGAAACTTCAGTCCAACTCTTTTATTAATCTCTCTCTCTCTCGCTCACTCTCTCTCTCTCTCTCTCTCTCTCTCTCTCTCTCTCTCTCTCTCTCTCTCTCTCTCTCTCTCTCTGTCAGCAGCCTGCTTACTGGCAGCCAGTGGGTCAAAGTCAGACTGCAGCCTCTCTCTCTCTCTCTCTCTCTCTCTCTCTTTCTCTCTCTCCCCCCTCTCTCTCTCTCTGACAGGCGTCCTGACTCATGAAGTAGAACTGTTTGGGAACAGCTGGGTGGAGACGGAGCCACATCAGGCCCGATGTCCCCCGGTGCCGTCTGGCTTCTCCTCACCCTGTGTCGGAGTCGACGCTCACGTCCTGCTGGTAACACAAAACACAACATGAAACTCAACTATGAAATGTGTTAACTCAAGTAATGTGTTGCTAAATGCGTGTGACTGCCTGTGTGTGTTTCTGCAGAAGGTGGAGGAGGTTTGTGCGATCCTGCTGGATCCTCCGTTTCAGAGCTGCCACGACTTTGTCAGTCCACTGTCGTTCATGGCCGGCTGCTCCAACGACCTCTGCCTGTGAGAACGAATCCCTTCAGTGATCCCTGATTGAAGATGAGCTTCCTTGAATGAAGAATTAAGTTCTGAATTTGTCCATAATTATCAATGCGTTGGCAGCGTTTCCCACAGAATTCAATCAATGTGAAATGTTCTTGGTATGGGAAATGGGAAACGCTGCTTTGTGATGTTGGGGATCTTCTGTCTGAGTTTGTGAAGACGACTGAGAGCATTTGATTTGATTCCATTTCTTTATTCATTTATATCGGAAAAAAGAAGAAGGGAGAAGCAACCATGCCTCTCCAGCTCTAATCTATATCCATATGTCAAAAATTCAATTCAAATGTTTGTTGCTCTGTGAAGGTCGGGCCCCAGCGGGGACGTGGTGTGCCAGGTGTTCAGCGAGTACGCCCGGGCCTGTGCCCACGCCGACCACCCACTGCACGACTGGAGGCAGCACATTCCTCACTGTGGTACGTTCCTCCACGTGTCTGTAGAGTAGCTGCACATATAGATTACACAAGTCATCGCAATATCTGTATCCATATCTACAGGTCATGACTAAAAGATTTCAGTTGTCATTATTATGAGATCCTCATCGTGGATTTGTGCAAAGTCTAGATAGGGAAGTGGCTTTTTGTGGTAGATTACTGTGTTATGTGTTCTGATTGTGTTTCAACCGAATTATACAAATAACCCAAGAAACCGTGATGTACACAATGTGCGGCAAGTCAAGTTAAACAGTGAATATTTCACAAATTACTACAGTTTGACTTATATATAATCAGTAATATTATTTATGTACATGTGATATTTGCACTGGTGAATGACACACAGTGGCATGAAAAAATTTAAATCAAATATCACAAAAAATCATAATCAAACCAAATCAAATGACAAAAAACAACCAAAATAGTTTTCAGCAGTCAGGTGTTGGCTAAAAAAAAGCATACAGGGAACTTGTATAACAACAAAGTAACACAAATTCTTACATTTTAGCACATTTTTATATAAAGATTGTTAGTTTGTTATTTTTCGGGGCAGTAGATTTATTTCCCGTCTCAAAGTTCAGCTGGTTTAAGTCTCCACTCACTCGTTGTATCCTGTGTTGAATCAGCTCTGAGATCAGTTTGTGGCTCTGACGTTATCTTCACTGTAGGTTTGTTGTGTCGATGTGTTTGCTACGTGATCAAATCCCTTCACGTACTAACCTCAGTCTTTGCAGAAGTCGTTTTTCACATGTCGTGTTTCCGTCCTGTGGCCAGCGAGGCAGTGTCCTCTCGGTCTGCAGTACAGGGAATGCATCAGCTGCTGCCCGGAGTCCTGCAGCCTGGAGCGGACGTGCATCGACAGCAAACTGGCCTGTTTGGACGGATGCTACTGTCCCGATGGTCAGTTTCCACTCAAACCACTCGTCCTTTCTAGAGGGTAGTGTTTCATCTTCCAGTCTGGATCCTACAATGGAGGATCTGTGTCATTTCAGGGGAAATATCAGGAGATCGACCTGTCCCCAATGTTAGAACATTATGAGTTATAAGTTCTGTATCAGTTTCAGCGATTATTAAATATTAATCTCTTGCCTAATCAGCACCACATTATTAGAGATTATTAAAGATTTTGAAGCGATAGAGATTGTGAGATCTATTGGAAAGAAAACAACAACACAGACTTGGAGGAAAGCGTCTCGTTGATGGAGGAGAATGTGTTTTATTCAAAGAGATTTCGTTTTTTCAAATCACAAATAGATTTGAAGACGATTTTTGAATCCAGGAGTAAAACTTGTTATTTCCTTAACAATTGTCCAACTTTATCTTTCTAATATTATCACCTTCTCTTCAATTACGACTTTATTCCTGACATCTCAATCCAGATCTGCCCCCAATCAAACAGACATAAGCAGAAAACCCTTCATCTTCCTCTTTGTTTTACATTTGACTCCAGATGACACAAGGCTGTTCTTCCTCCTCAGGTCTGATCTATGAGGACGGGGGTTGTGTGACGCCCACCGACTGTCCCTGCGAGTACCACGGCATGTTCTACCCGTCCGGACAGACGCTGCAGGAGGAATGCAACAACTGGTGAGAGGAGCTCAACGTCTCTCCCCTCACACGTCCGTACAACATGTGGCTGATGCTTAATGTTCTGTTGAAATAGTTTTTACGCTTTAAAACACATTATTTCCCACGAAACCTCGTCTCCTTTGCATTTGAAAGAAGCCCGGTTGTTTGTTGCATCACATGTCATCATCACGTATGTAAAACAAAATCAGTGTATTGTCCACGCAGTGTGTTTAATCTCCTCAGATCTGAGCACCTGGACTCACTGTGTCCAGCTTCTCTCAGTGATCAGCTCAGGCTTTCATGTTCTCCACCTGCTCTTTGTTTCAGCACGTGCACGGGTGGAGTGTGGAACTGCACGGACTACAGCTGCCCAGGTTTGTGCCCTCTCCCAGGGAGGGGGGGGTTTCACCACAGAGCGGTGGTGCAGGAGATTCATTGATTACAAACCAGAGATGCTCTCAACACGTCAGCTTCTCCTCACTGTCCAATAAGTGTTGAGATTAAGATTAAGATTAAGATGCGTTTATTTATACCAAACACATGCACAACACACTCATGCAATGGTAGGTAAATTTAACCTCTGCATTTAACCCATCTGGTGCAGGACACACAGAGCAGTGAGCAGCCATTTACAGTGCTCGGGGAGCAGATGTTGGGGGAGTAAGGTGCCTTGCTCAGGGGCACTAGACAGGGTAGGGAGACTCTTGGATTTTTGGACAGATCAATCCAGGTTCGTCTTTTGTTGTTTCTCCGTGGAGTCGAACCAGAGACCTTCTCTGCCCATAGTCCAAGTTTCTGCCACTAACCCACCTTGGTTGAACCAAGAGAGAAGACATCGCTCTACTTAGGAGATGGTTTCCTTACTTTGGGATCCCGGAGGAAAAAAGTTATTTAATGAATGGAAGAAAAAGGGTTTTCAGTAAAGAGGATTAGAGAAGGGAGAAGACTGCATCATCAGGAGTCGTCCTAGTTCTAGGAAAGGAAAAGAGGAGGTGAAGAAAGCTCGTTTGTTATGGACCAAGGAAAGATGGAGCTTGTCCTGAGAAACTTTTACCGACTTTAAGTCAAGAAATCTGGCAAAATAATCAGAAAATCAACACCTACACTTAGAACTAGCTCTGTTGGAATTTCCAGCCGTCCACTGCAGCTGTTTGAATGTTACGTTGTGCACATGGAGATAAATGATGATTATGATTCTCCAGTTGGATTATTCACCCACTACAGGACATGAGGAGACCCCAGCGGATTAAAACAGATAAATCCTCCTTAATGCAGTAAAACAAAAGTGACAAGCCTGTTTTTAAAACGTAAGGAACAGAAAGTTCAGATATTTGTGTTAAAAAGTAAAAAGTCGCCAGAAAACGATAGAGAGAAATATGAGAAAAACTCATATTAGGTACACATGCTAGTGTTTATACTTCATTACACCTCTGATACAGTACTTCTGTCTCTGCAGGCGAGTGCTCGGTTACTGGTGATATGTTTTTTCAGTCGTTTGACGGACGGATCTTCACTTTTCCTGCGACGTGTCAGTACGTCCTCGCCAAGAGTCGAAACTCCGGAAAGTTCACGGTCACCATCCAGAACGCCCCCTGTGGAGCCGTGAGTTACTGCATTTATAACTAACAGTGTTACTGCTGACTTGTGACTCTCTTGTCTCGCTCTCTCAAACTGCTGGACGGACTCCACTTGGTGCAGTTTGTCCGTCATGTAGATCATATCGTTGTTTAACTGCTCTGTAATCCCTGCTGAGTCCGGGAGGCTTCTCAGACGACTGGAAACCTCTCGATCAAACTGGGAGATAATGAAACATGAAAAGCTTCCTCCGATTTCCCAGCAGCCTTTGAGCCGCTCGGCGAACCAGAGGGAGGAGGCGAGATATAAGATGTCGCACTCATCAGAGCGGGGGCCCGGGACCTCTAACAGCCAAGTGAACAGGATTACCTTATCTGGCCTGAGTGACAGAGCTGTG
>CM028859.1:977874-1005771 GCA_016801935.1 Platichthys stellatus
GAGGTGGGTGTTAAAACGGCTGTGAGGATCCTGCCGCTCATGAAAGAGACGATTCATGGAGCTGGATCGTTTACTGTCAGCGACGAGGCCAAGGCTCCAGTCGTGGTTTGAACCTCATCGAGGTGTTTGAGTCCAGTCTAGAGACATTAGTGAGTTTGAATTACACGTGTTGGTGTTTTCATACAAATATGATTCACTCTCGGACAATCTCTGTTTCTTTTTACCCTGATGATTCTCGTCTGAATGCTCATGACACACGTCCTGAGATTAAGATCTGATTAATTTTATGCAACAAAAATGACTGGAGCTGCTCTCAAACCTGAAGAAAGCAGCTTCATTCAGGGGCTGTTTGTCCAGGACAGTGGCTCCGGACTTTCTCCAGAGTTTGTTTGACAGACATTTTGAGAAACTCCCTCCCTATTAGATCTGCCTCCTCTCTCCCACGCCTCAAATCATTGTTAAAAACACATCTCTTCTCTTTGGACTTCTTTTCGAGTTGTGAATGTTATTATCCCAGCAGATTTTATTTTATTTTACTTAGTATTATGATATAATGTGAATTGCTGTTTTCTAGTTGTACCTTTTACTTTGTAAAGCACTTTGGTCAACCAAGTTGTTTTAAATGAGCTTTATAAATAAAGACGAGTTGAAGTTCAGGTAATAGATCCACAGGTCTGACGCTTCTCAGATACAAAAACTACAAGAGTAAAGTAATTGTCCCTCGTGGTCACAAGAGGATACAGAGTAGAAATACTCCAAACACTGTAACACACTTTTTTGTGCATGTCACAGTGTGTGTGCTGTTGTGTGTCTGGGTAAATGACAGCATCACTGATCAAACCGTCTTTTCCTCAATTGCAGAACTTGGACGGGGCCTGCATCCAGTCGGTGAACCTGGTTATCGACGAGGATCCGAGGACGGAGATAACGCTGAGTCATGTCGGGGAGGTTTTCATGGCTTCACAGTACCGCATCTCCCTGCCGTACTCTGACGGTAACGTCCTCATCTTCGATCACCCGCCAGATTTGTTCACTTCTCTCAGTGGGTCGCACAAAATGGCCTCCCTCCGAGTAGTACTCACTTGTCACATGACCGTGGCGCTGTGGTGACGTCGTCTTCGGCCTTTTGTGCTGAACTCTGTGAGATTGAACTGATATTTATGACCCACTGGGACATAACACAACAACAAGCACAACAGTTCACGCTCTGATACAAATATATTCTGTATTGTCAGGTTTTATTCATGCAGAAGCTTTAATGCAGAGTTTCAGACAAAGAAAGAAAGAAATAGAATCTGAAAGCACGAAGATGAACAGAAGCAAAAAACTAAACTGAAACAATTAGTAGATTAATTGATTTTTTGGTAGAAATCAATCAAGAGGCTTTAATAAAGAGTTTTAATTGACTTAAATCTCGTCCCCTGCAGACGTCTTCCAGATCCAGGAGCTGTCGTCCATGTTCCTCCAGGTGAAGACGGCGTTCGGCCTGCGTCTGCAGTTCAGCTGGAAGGAGTTCCGTCTCTACCTGCAGGCGGACGAGCGCTGGAAGGACGACACGGTGGGGCTGTGCGGCACCTTCAACGGAAACATCCAGGACGACTTCCTGTAAGTGTGTTTATCGGCTAATCTTTAACCCCCCCCCCCCCATCCCCCCTCCGATAATGAGTGCATTACCGCTACAGAGGCAGAGGGCGAGGTGATGGCTAGGTGTTCTCTCTCTCTCTCTCTCTCTTTGTAAAGCACTCTGGTCGGGCGGCTCGGCATCAAACGCCTCGCTCAGTGATCAGCTCTTTAAGTCGGGCCAGAGGAGCCACCACTCGACACTTCAACAAGGAATTGAGTGTTAGCGGAGCTGCACTGTACCGTGTCCCAAGGACGAGCGTGAAGGGCGGATGTTGTCTAACAGCTGTAAATGGATACTCATCACTGAAGTGGCCGTTTGCTGCTGGACAGAAGAACTCAAGGAACTAAACTCAGATTATTATTTATTTAATTCGGGTTTAACTTCGCCGAAAAGCTGCGGTATTCCAGTTTTATGAGAAGATTACAACTCAGTGTTGTATTATTAGTGAGAAGAATATCACTTCGAGCTCATACCTTCACAGAGGCCCAACAGTCCCTTCATGGAATTTCATCAAGAAGTATTGTGATGACGGATCCTGTATGTGGCCCATGCAGCGACCAAAACCATCCGGAGAATCAGTCAGTGGCTGTGTCTCAATTCTATCCAGCCCATGAAGACCCGGAGGCCCAACCCAAGCGTTGGACATCTCCTCTCTATCCGCCGCCAATTGTCTTGGCTAGTCACTGAGATGCAGTGAATCCTGGGGTAGATAAGGCCGTTTCTCAGCGATGGAAGGACGCGTCTGTCTTTCAAGGGAGAGTTTGAAACAGCTCGGCCTCCAAAGCCCAAGAATGGAGACACAAGCAGTGTCATTAACTGAGGTAGTGCTCTCCGGCCTCTAATTCTAAATTCGATGTCAAACGGGTGTAAACCAGCTGATCGATGACAGGAGGTCGGGCCGACAGAGCTGCTGAGGTGTCAAAATTACATTTTACATTTGTTGGGAAAACCTTCTCCAGATTGGCTCCTTAAGACTGCTCCAGCTTCCCTTCAAATCTTGCTGATCAGTCACTGAAGTCACTGGAACAGTTTTGCCTTCCTTCTCTTGACTTCCGTCCTAACTGGTTGCAAGATGCTCCCAGTTTTGTGGACAAGCTCAAATGAGTAACAGCAGGTTGCTCTCACTCCACCTCTTTAATTACAGACACAATCCTGGTCTCTGTTGGTAAGAACAGTCCAAATGAGAAGTGTTTACATGAATCCCAAATTTATGAACAGGAAAAACATCAGTTTGGACGATAATTGCTTGTTGGAGCCACAGATTGGTGTAAATATCCGTTTCGGTGTATTCATATTCAACCGTGTGCTGTGTCCCTCCTGCAGATCTCCGTCAGGGATGATAGAAAGCACTCCACAGCTGTTTGGAAACGCCTGGAGAGTCTCGTCGGCGTGTTCTCACAGTCTGACCACGCCTCCGCTCGACCCCTGCGACACGCACCAGCAGGCCGGTCAGTTCCCCCCCTCAAACTCTTCCACCGCAGAGAAAGTTGGGTTTTAAAAGGGGGATAACTTCTAATTGAGATTTTAACAGAATGATTTGATCTGTTAATCCACAAAATTTGCCCTTATTACGATCCAGATCAATACTTTTTCTTACAAATAATGTAAACAATTAAATGATTTTGATAATGGTACATTTAACAGATTCTGTTTATTTACAGTGCTTCAAAAAATACTAAACCGTCTTTTGTCTGCAGCTGCTGCTCAGCTAACAAACACAGCTGGTCACGTTCAACACTGAGCCACCTCAGTGATAATAACTCAACAATATGATATTTAATGTTCTGTGTTTGTTTCACCTGTAACGTGATGTGTTCCCGCTCAGTGACCTACGCCTCTGGGATGTGTGATCTCCTGAACCAGGATCTGTTCTCCTCCTGCCACGAGTACCTGAGTCCCACAGCGTTCCATCAGCAGTGTCGCTCTGACACATGTAAGTGTGGGACGCCCTGTCTCTGCTCCGCCCTCGCCCACTACGCTCGCCACTGCCGCAGGTTCTCCATCATCATCGACTTCAGATCACACGTTACCGACTGTGGTGAGTGTTCAGCTGATAGATGGATGGATGGATGGATGGATGGATGGATAGATGGATAGATGGATAGATAGATAGATAGATGGATAGATGGATAGATGGACAGATGGAAAGACAAAAATACAGACAGACAGACAGACAGACAGATAGACAGACAGATAGATAGATAGACAATAGATAGATAGATAGATAGATAGATACAGTAGATAGATAGATAGATAGATAGATAGATAGATAGGTAGATAGATAGATAGATAGATAGATAGATAGATAGATAGATAGATAGATAGATAGATAGATAGACAGATAGATAGACAGATAGATAGATAGATTGATAGATAGATGGATAGATAGATTGACAGATAGATTGATAGATAGATGGATAGATAGATAGATGGATAGATGGATGGTTGGATGGAGATCTAAAGCCCTGTCTCTCTGTGCAGATGTCCCCTGTCCCTCCACCATGCAGTATGGAACCTGTGTGTCGTCCTGTCAGCGCCGCTGCTCCTCCCTGTCCGTCCCACAGCGCTGTGGGGACGAGTGTGAGGAGGGCTGCGTCTGTCCTGAGGGATCCTTCTACAACCACCGCACACTCACCTGTGTGCACAGGTGAGGATGAGGAGGATGACGAGGATGAGGAGGTCTCCCACACCAGGAGAGAGATACAGCGATTTGTACTATAACTGATTTTTTTATTTTATGGAGCAGAGCCTGACAGATACAAGGTTTTGGAGGTTGAGACTGATATTAGGGAGTAAAACATTTCTGAATGGAAATGATAATAAGATGATATCAAACCCTTATGACAAAGACACATATTTTTCAGGCTTTGTATACGAGATAAAATAAGATAAAACTTTATTGATCCACACACCAGGGAAATTGAGTTGTAGGAGCAGCAGGCAGCTCAGACTGAGGCAGACAAGAGAATTAGGAAAAGAGGCAATAGAATAAAAATAAAAAATGTTGAATATGTACATTATATACACATTTTCACTGCAGTGGTTTGTAGGAGTTTTTATTCGGTCGGACAAACATTTAATCTCGACAAACACAAACGCTGATGCCGAGTCATATCAGGCATTTTTATATCAACCAAGCAGGAAGCAGGAAGCAGGAGGGACTCAGGAGCCAAGTGTTGTGAAGCTTGTGAGTCCTGTTAAATGGCACTCCACCCAACAAGTCCTCTCAGAGTGATATTTGTATCTGCTCTGAAGTCTAGGTCAGCCTTTAAGTGGGAAGAGTTGTGTCTCTGCTGCAGACCTGGGTAATCGTGCCCCCCCCCCTCAGCTCCGCTCTGCCCTGTAGACATGCGGCTTAATTCCTCTTAAATGCAGCAGGTTTTACATCCTCGGGCGGCGCGGTGCCTTACTTACCATGTGATCGAGTTACATCAAGGAATCCACCGTGAAACCCCCCTTTCATTCCCACTCGGAGCAGGGACCACACAGATATCTGATAACCAGTGAGAAAGAATTTGTAGTACAGAGGCCGATGTGTGCTGATGGCCTATATGTCACAAAGGCTTTCAGACAGTTTACCACACGGTACATGTCATTTTTAATCTCTTAATACAAACTTTGTCTGAATAAGGAGTTTTTTAAAGGAGGACTCGACACCTCGCTCACTGAGTTCACCTCCTAAATCCTGCTTATTAGTCCACTTACCCATAATGCTCTGTTTAAGGTAACACAAAGCCCTATTTAACACAAGTCTTCACACAGTAACACACAAGCTGAGCTGTGTTTCGTTGACATCACCCAAAGACGAATGTGTAATTTAGAAGATCTTATTTTAAAGCCTGAGCTTCGAACATCTTCAAGACATAATGTGTAACAATTTGTCATTAAAATGTCTAAAAACAACTCAACCTATATTATATACTGTGTTATACATCATACTGAGATTCATAAAGGCCGTATTCTGTGGATTTTCCCATTTTCCTCTCGTGCGTGTGATCTGTTGCAGTTGTGTGTTTGTGTGCTTCTGACTGTGTTTGTGTTGTGTTTTCAGGAGTGAGTGTCCCTGCAGTTTCCTCGGAGCAGATTATGAGCCGGGAGATGTGATCATGACGTCTGCAGGTGTTCAGTAAGATTCTCCTCCTCTTCCTCCTCCTCATTCTCCTCCTCATTCTCCTCCTTTTTCTCCTCCTCCTATCCTCCTCCTCCTCCTTCCCCCCTTGACTCTCTCTTCATTTATCTTAACCCTCAAAACAATTCTAACCCAATTTCATTTTCTGTGCTTCTGTGTTTGAATGAGTGGTTGAAATGTGGTCCAATCAGGACAAACCCGAGGTTATTTATGTTCTAAGTTTTAATAGAACAGAAATAAATTGTTTATGTAAAGATACAGGAAAATAATGACGTCTGTTCTTTCTTTCTTTTGGTCCGGCCACTCGTTCATGTAAATTTACTAACATGTGCAAGGGGCAACTTCTTTATAGAAACCAAGAGTTCTCTTGATTCCCTTTAATGAGGTATCAAGTTCCCTCGATGTCCTCATGACTAATCATTTCAAGCTAATTCTAGAAAAGGTTTCTGGGAAGCTTTCTAGAAAACACCTGACCCATGGAATGAAGTGCCACCCATTTTTGCTTTATCCAGAGCTTCACTTAGAGGAGTCCTTCAAATAAACAGGGTTCATCCCCTTGAGAGCCTGAATCTCCTCCTCTGATTTCAACGTCTTCTCCTGGTATTGGTTTTGTCCCAGTTGCTGTATTTAACGTCATGTGAAGTCCTGAATCCTCTTCCTCTTCCGTGCTGACCTTCATCTCTGTGCTCCTGCAGGCTCTGTCTGGACGGTAAACTGGTGTCTCAAACAGAAGACAGTGGTAAGTTACTCATTTAAAACAACCTTCTGTAATTCTTAATAATATTTCATTCTTAATTGGAATGGAACATTTGTGTGTTTTTAGAAGAAACAACAGATTGCATATAGCTAACTTCTCCTCCTGCTTCACTTCCTGCAGACGGGTTGTGTCCGGCTGGTCAACTCTACCTGAACTGCTCGGAGGGGGGGGACAGCCTCCAGCCGGGAAGGGGCGTGGCCTGTGAGCGTAGCTGTGAGTCCTACCTGCTGAACCTCACCTGCTCCACGCACGAGCCCTGCGTGGCCGGATGCTCCTGCCCCCCCGGGTGAGTGACGTCCTAGAGGTCATTTTTGGAAGTTCACGAGAGCCCACAGAATATTACAGTGAAACGATTTAGTCAAACTAAAGTCTCACTATTGTTTTTAATTTTTTTTTAATGCATGATTACAAATATTTGAATCACTGGCAAAAAAATGATTTTCAATGCACGACCAGCTTTTAGATTTAACAATTAAAACCAGGTATATTTTTATTTATTAATCAAAACACATTCACCTTTTCAATTTTATCTTTTACAAAAACCTATAACACATCTCATGTCACATTCTAATGTACCAATGAATGAGCTCCATTCTCATCATGTGTGCTACATCCTTAGCGTGTTCTCAGGTAGCGTGTTCTCGGCAGAAGTCATGATCTGCATTATTGTTTTGATGTCCTGTCAATTTATGTCTTCTTGCAAAACTGTCCTGTAGTTTCATCCAACGAGTCTGATTTCACAAGTTGAGTCATTTGTTTGAAATTGTTCAGGTTGGTTTGAAATGTTTCAAGTTCTAAAGAAAGAACAAGAACCTCACACATTATCTCTTAATATCTGAAGTAACATGTTTATCGCTGCAAAGATGTATTTTTAAACCGTCTCCGGATCATCTGTGGTGATCAAAAGTCCCTAAAACCATCAGGTGAGGTGGACAGACATCACAGAGTAGATCACGGTCACCTGATCCCTCTAATCGCTTCTGGCGCTCGGCCTGAAAAGAGGGTTAAGTGGTTTCATTCTGTGACATCAACCAAGAGTCATCGAGATTAGAAGATGAACAGGCCGGGGTCGGTTTAAACGTTTCCTAGTTTATGACACTTTTGCACAGATTATATAGCTGATGGTATCTCTGCAGCAGGAGAGACAACACTGGTCTTTTGTTGGGCGGATTCAGGGCCTGGACACTAATGCGCACTCAGCACAGTGTGTCATGATATTCTTAACCCTTCACTTCGCTTGAAAAGAACAACACAGAAAGTACAAATGATTGAAAATCAAAACAATCTTCTGAACCCAAAATTAAAAAGAAAAAGGCAGGAATCGTATTTACAATTATAATAATATACCACACATCCATTATAATATTAATCAGGAGTTCGTAAGAAGACTATAGTCTTTTTTAAAATCTCCTGCATTGTCAATATTTGAAAGACATATTATATTTATTATTGAATTTAAACTATCACATATGGTTAATATATGTAAAGGTGAATATTAAACACTGAAGTTCCCTCTACACCTCTATGAATAGCAGCAGTTATCGTCTGACATCATGAAACCAGCTGACACAGAGGAAAAGGTCATTCAGGTGCCGACGCCTCGTTGTCATCTCCACACTGCTTCACCTGCGTCCACCTCACTGGTCCGACTCATTTAATCCACTCACAGCACGACAACCTTTGCGTTGACGGGAACCACAAACTCTAAACCCTGACATCCACGGTGCAGCGTGTGTTTAATAACGGCCTGAAACACGATAGCTTGTGAGTAATTTTGAGGTAAATATGGGCACAGAGGTTTCATTCAGCCCGGACGCCCCCTGATGACAGCAGCGCTAATAAGAGCAGTGACCGGGGGGGGGGGGGACTTAAAGGTTCACTGCGGATCAGCCGATTGTGACATCAGAAAAATCCAAACTCAGACTAAACTTATTCTTCTGCAGCCGGACTTTAAAGGTTCAGTGTGTAACATTTAGTGACATCTAGTGGTGAAGTGGCATGTTGCAGCTGAACAGCCCTTACCCCAAACTTTGGAAAACTTCACTAGGATTATTTATATTCACTTTCACCTGAATCTTTCCTCTACATCTTCCACACTGGACCTTTAAACCTCGGGGGGGAATAATAAGCTGCGGTGCTGACAGGAGAACTCATCGTGTTTTCATTCACAATGAAACACTTTGTTTATGATCAAAACGCTGAGCATTCATTCAGTCATTCCTCGTTCTGTGTTAATTAGTCGGACTGAACTCGCATGAACCTGAAGTTTCAGGTGCAGCACAGAAACATGCAACATATCAGGATTTGGTTTTAGCTACAGAGTGAACATCTGACAAACAAAAATCTGTCGTCTGCCTGATTGTGGGCAACTTCCAAACAAATACAGACCATTGATTAGAGAAAAGATGGTTCAAAAGTTAGCTTCCAAAAGTGAAACCAAAGCGTCTCGATCGCCCCCTGTTGGCTGGCTGCATTATAGGTTATAAACCTCTCCCCTTATAAAAAAGTTAATAATATAAATAAGTAATAACAGTAAATAAGTAAACACAACTTAAGATTCGTATTTGTTTTTATAATAAACACCAACTTATCAAATTTCACAATTTGTTTAGGTCACTGTTACGACATCCGTGAAACATTGATTGCGTCAAAAGTCATGTGACACCCTCCACTTTTATTATCTCATGTGATTGAACCGGATACGTCGCAGGCTGCGTTCAACCCACTGCTCCACCCGGCCGCCAGTCACCGCACAACACAAATACATCTTCCCCCGACACCTATACGTCGTCCGAGAGGATTGAGTTCAAAATGCAAACCGTGTTTACGAGGATTTATTCATAATATGCAAGTGGATTGGGAAGGGGAGTGATTTCAGAATCTATGATCAGAGTAATTGATACTCTAGCTTGGCGGCAGGTTAGAGGAAGCTGTTAAAGCCGTTTTATCTGCTGTGCAACTCTACTCCGATGAGCCTGAAGTTTGTGGTGGGACCATTCAGTGTGTCACCTCATTGTCCAGTGCATGGAGCTCGACCCTGGTTATTACAAGATGCTTATCGGCTTCGTCTCGCGGAGTGGAAAGCAAATGAAGGGATCGGCACAAAGACAGCTTCTCTCTATATCTCTGAGAATCCTAATCGTCTGGTTTTCTCATGTGGAGAACGAATGTTTTGGCTTTTGATCCGCAGGCGACTCCCCTGGAACTCGCTCTCAGCTCCCGGCAGTGCTCGACCTCTGTCGCTCTGTTGGCAAAGGACGGTCCTCATAGAAGAGATGGACACAAAATGATGATTGAGTTATTTGACCGTAGTTCTTACATAATAACATCGGTACGAGTCCTTATCTTCACGTTAGAGAGCACAGAGCTCTGTCCTCAGACAACAGCTCATTCAGGAGGTTTTATATCAGATCTTCAGGTGGGACCAAACGTTCCTGTTATCTTTGGTCCTTGTGTTTAAATGATTTTATCTGTGCCTACAAAACATTTTTAGGGTAAAGTCCGATTACGTCCAGTGGCCTGAATCTACTTGATTAAGCTATGTTGTGGAAATGACACCAATGTTGACCGAACCAAAACTTGTGTCTCGGGTTTTCCAGTCACTTGTCGATTAATCAAAAGACTTATAAGCAGCTGCAACATGACACTTCCCCACTAGATGTCACTAACTCCTACACACTGAACCTTTAAGATGAAATGTTTCATTGTTTAAACCCATGAAAATATGCATGCATTTGCTGGTGTCAGAGCAAATACCCACGAAGGAAGTTGTTGTTAACCCCAGAAGGGATAGTCATACATATTCACACATGTTGATCTCAGACCAAAACATCCAACTTTAATTTTCCAAATCACAAAGCTGTGAGACCATTTTATCCTGAACTTCATCTGTGTTCCTGCTCCCAGCTTTCTGAAACATGGAGACGAGTGTTTCGAACCTGCAGCCTGCCCCTGTCTGTGGAAGGGAAAGGAATATTATCCCGGCGACAGAGTCTCCTCCCCCTGCCATCAGTGGTACGTTCAAGTGTTTGTGGAAATCAATCAGATCCAGTTTTTATCTTTAGAGATACAACAGTCTGGTGTTTTTCTTCCTTTTTGCTGAAGGTCTTCATCTTTACCTCAGAACTCTAATTAGTTTTTACCTCATCTTCCAACTATGTCTTCCAAATCTCATCCTCTGTGCTAATTCTTCAAAGTCAGGTTGTTGCCTAAAGGGCGATGAGTTCTGAGATAGATTCTGATCGTAGCATTGGTCACCTGATATTCATAATTCTCTGTTATCACAGCACAGGAAAACATAAAAAGGAGCTGGAAAACAGAGCAAGCCCTTGTTATGACTCTTTGATTCCCTCTGCTTCACACTGTTCATCACTGGTGAAAGGAAACACTCTCCCAGTGATCCCAGTCACTCTCCCATTTCTTCTTCAAGCCAGAGAAGAAGACGTAGATGACAGACTAATAGCTCAGTGATTCAGAACTGTGACGATTCACCGGACGCTTTTCTGCTGAGTCGTGGGACAAAGGGAGGCCATTAGACGTGGAAAAAAAGAGTCCTCCTGCTAAGTGGGAACAAGTTGATGCTGAGTCACTCCATGTCTTTGTAGTGTTTGCCAGCACGGGACGTTCCAGTGTGTGTTTCGACCGTGTCCGTCCATGTGCACGGCTTACGGAGATCGCCACTACAGGACGTTCGATGGCCTGCTGTATGACTACGTTGGTGCATGCAAAGTCTATCTCGTAAAGGTACTGAAATGAATTCATGGTAAAAGGAACATTGTTCTGAATTTGTGTATTTTAACCCTTTGATTATTCAGAAATTTCGCAATTTCCCAACCTGAACGTGTATATTTATATGTGAGTATGTCAGTTAATGGTACTTTTGGAATCGGTCCTGAAGCTCATCTCTGCAGTTGGCTCTGACTACAATATAATCTTATGGGGCAACTGCGACAATCCATGAAATCTCCACTTAAAGTAATTTATTTTCACCGACATAAGATTCAAATAGTTTTTCTGTGCCACCAGCAGCTCGTTGCTTCTCTCTCCTAGTTTGCACTTCAATTTGTTGGAACTCCTCGTCCGTTAACTGCAGCTCAAACAAGTAGGGATGAGGAATTAAATTCTATTCATCCATAATAGTTTTTCTCAGGGAAATTCAAACTCCTCTCTCCGACTCTCACTCACACTCTCTTAGCAGAGACCAGAATAAGTTTCATCCTTTTGTTGGATAATAAAAATACTTTTAGTGGATATTTCATGGACTGTCGTAGTTGCCCCATAAGATTACATGAGTGTTGTGGCGAACGATTCTTATTGTTTTTGCGTCAGTCATTTTTACACGCCCACGTTTATGAAAAATAGGGCCTAGGTTGAAAAGTACTGGAATTCCATTTGAAGGCTTATAGTTTTATTCTGGTGGTTTATTGTTTGGGGTCATTGGATAAATTAATTTTTCACTGTAACAGACGCTTAAAACAGCTGCAACAGATTTTCACCCAGGTTCCGATTGTTGTGGTAAATAAGAAGTTGACAGATCAGAATTCTTTAAAATGTTGAAGTAAAAAAAAGACTTAACAGGGAAAAGTGCCACTTTGCAGCGCTGTAGTCTTTTTAAGCAGGTGAAAAAATCCTAAATACACTAATAAACTACTGATATTTTTTTAATCAAATTTTCTCCCTTTTTTTAAAATTTTTTATTGTAACCCTTTTTTAAATCACCTAAATGCATTTATAGGGTGTTTGCTGTGATAAATAGTTTTTAGTTAAAGTCAATCTGGCTGATTGCTAAATAAAATGTCTGTTGTTTGTTTACATAGGGATAAATGCTAATTGGTCATTTTTATTATACAAGCCTCGAAATGTGATGAATTTTCGGGCAGTGCAGCTACAACATGACTAAAACAAAACGTTTAAAAAGCTTAATTAACGCAGACTTTAAGTGAACAGATTTACCACCTCTGCTGTGTCTTTTCGTTGTGTTTCCTCCACAGAGCAGCGCCGATGCGATGCTCAGCGTCACGGCCGAGAACATCGACTGTTTCGACAGCGGCGTCATCTGCAGGAAATCGCTGCTCGTCAGCATCGGACGATCCTTCGTGGCGTTCGACGACGACACTGGGAAGCCGGTAAGAGTAGAGTCCAGATCTGTTTTACCACGGCAGATTTCCCGTCATCATGAGAGTAACATGTGAACTGGAACCTCTCTCTCTCATGTAGAATCCATCCAGTGTGATCGACAGGAAGCAGAGGATGCTCATCTGGCCGGCGGGATACTTCACAGTGATTCACTTCCCCGAGGAGGACGTCACCATCCTCTGGGACCGAAAGACAACCGTCCACATCCAGGTCGGACCTCGCTGGCAGGTAGGACACCGGCTCTGTCGAGTCTCCAGAGTGAGCAGGGGTGTGAAAACCACTGATTCTGTTTTTGTGTAGTAAAAAAAGTGTAAACAAAGGATAGTTATAGTCAAGACAAGCAAATGTATCTGTAAAGCACATTTCAACATGTAGGGATGGATGTTTCTTTTTTCTACTGATGGGTTAGTTTTGTACATAAATAACTTTAATATGTGTTTTGACTTGAAGTGTTTTATTTGTTTGTTTCAAAACGATGATTAACTAACTAAGGAGGCGATTTACGTAAATATAAAAGGGCATCATGATGAATCTTAGACAAACTAAAAATTGAAGCATTTTGAAAGAAAACAAAAGGTAAATCATTTATTGAGCTTTGCATGCATCACACTCAAGAACCTCTTACTTATTTATTTGATCACATGATACTCAACCACGGAGAGCACTTCTAGTTCTTCTCTACTCCAATTGAAGACTGTGTGATGTGGTTGAAATCGTGGAAACAAAAAAATAAGTGAACGAGATTTGTTGTTTGTGGCGATCGGAGAGAAACTACAGGCAGATAATTTTTGAAACAAACAGGACGATAAAAGAGAGATGATGATGATGATGATGTTGATGATGATGATGATGATGATGATGATGATGATGATGTGTTCAGGGGAAGCTCAGCGGACTGTGTGGAAACTTTGACCTGAAGACGGTGAACGAGATGCGGACGCCCGACAACATCGACTCTCCTACGCCACAGGAGTTTGGGAACAGCTGGACGGCAGCGGAGGTGAGTTTCACCTGGAGCATCATCAGACGAGGTTCACATGATGTGTTAGCTTGAAGTAAAAGGAAATGAAATTATCTTCTTTATCTGTGGGCAACGTGGAGACAAAGTCGATAGAAGAGATCAACACCACTCACTTTGCTCTGCTGCTTTGTTAGTAAAATACACTTTTTGGACATATGACAAAAAACAACAAATTAATCAATCTTTGAGACTCATTTTATTTAAGAACAAAACTCCATTAACCATCAACCTTGAATAAAACTCCTCAAGTGACTACATTGGGACCGAGAAGGTATTTGACCTTGAAAATAAGGATTTATTCATATTTAATATTTGAGCAAAATACCAGATTTTGAGCTCCTCAGTAATTGAAGAACAGATTAGAGACACACTCAAGAATCAAGTTAAGATTATACCATTGTTTACCGGAGGAAATCGGTCACTTTCACTGCAAACCACGAAGAAGAGTTCGGTTAAAATCAGAGACGATGTCGACGAGCCAACATGTTTTTTTCCCCCTTTGGCAAACAAAAACAAATGATTTGTGTGTGTGTGTGTGTGTACGATCAGTGTGTGAACAGTCCCGACATCAGACACCCCTGCAGCCTCAGTCCTCTCAGAGAACCCTTTGCCAAGCGGCGATGTGCCGTCCTGCTCGGCGAGGTCTTCCAGGCCTGCCACCCAGTGGTGAGTAATCTGCTCCTGCAGGTTTGGATCTGCTGCTTCTGTCTTGTTGCTCTGAAACTCTCTGCTCATCACCTCCTGTCTGACGACGCTCGACTACTTTACACCTAAATTTAACACATTCCCTTTGTTTAAAGTGGGTTTTAGATTGTTCCTCCATAACCTTTTAGATTTATTATATTCCAGATTGATAGAATAAATAGATCAAACATAAAGTGACAGATTTAAGGTGGAGCAGAGTTGTTTTCTTCCTCGACTTCCTTCCCATCAATCCTTGTCGTTTGTGAATATTGAAATTAAAGTCATCATTTATATTCTTGATGAATTGCTGAAGCGTGTTTATGTTTTCAGGTGGACGTTACCTGGTTCTACATGAACTGTCTGGCGGACACGTGCTCCTGCAGCCGAGGAGGTGACTGCGAGTGTTTCTGCAGCAGCGTGGCAGCGTACGCACAACGCTGCTGCCACCAGGGGGTGCCGGTCGACTGGCGCTCCCCGTCACTGTGCCGTAAGTCAAAGTGCAGGAATGAACTCACTATTTATATATACTTTAAAAGATAATCATAAACAGTAAAACTGACAACCTGCGAAAAATCAATAAATCAGTCATCATTAATAGAGCCTTTTAAAATATATAATTTAAATAAGATAAACAGCATTGTCCTAAATTTAAAACTCTTTTTAATATTGATGTTATTGTTATTAACGGATTATTTTCCCTCTGCAGCTTATGATTGTGAATTCTTCAACAAAGGTATGAACATTTATTTATTTAACCCACAGCTCAGTAATTTTTCACAGTATTTATCAGTGTGGGAGGTTTTTTCCAGACCATAAACCTTCTCACCTTATTTTCTTTATTGGCTAATCTATCCACCCATTACTCCAACCTTTAGTTCTGCTTCTCCAGATAATTAAATATCAATATAATAATAATAATTATTAACAATATTGTAATGAGATAAAGCTGGTAAGTTTAAAAACATGATCAAAAATGTAAATTAGTTCATGTCCCTGATACAGTTTATACTTGGTTTGTATGGCTGTGAAAATGGGATTCAATTAATTACCTCTTGTTACAAAAGTATATTAAAGATAAATCAAAGTTGAGAAGCATTAGTTGGTTGGTTTGTTTTACTGTAAAAACACTGACATGGCGTCCTGTCTGTAGTTTTGGGTAAAGGCCCCTTCAGGCTCGTCCCCTTCAGGGATCGGGCGATGCTGTTGGCAGCCAGCAGGTCCGGCGGCTCCGTGTTCCTGCAGTCGGGGAACCTCAGCACCACCAGCACCACCAGCAGCACCAGCAGCACCAGCACCCCCAGCAGCCTATCACAGTTCATGATGACACCGGGCCTCAGCAGAGCTCGACCCCACGGTGAGGCCATCTCCTCTCCTGTGGTTTTACTTTGCAAGAGATTGGATTAGTTTAGTTCTTTTCTTGTCTGAAAGTCGCTTCATACAAACTAAAACAAAGTCCAACAAGAAGAATCTTTAAGTTTCTAAAGAACGAAATCAATAGTTTTTAAAACTGAGAGAACAGACCCAGATGTGTTGACAGGTCTGCTGCAGCCTTCCTATTATTATATTTAACACATTGTTTTAATTTATCTATTCACCTCCTTAATTTCTTTCTAAAATCTTCTTCTTTGTCGTTGTTGATGTTGTTTTTACATTTTGTCGTACCTGATGAAAGACCCTTTACATTCAGTGGCTTTGGGGCAAGATGTGGTGAATGGATTCCTTTTCCATTTGCTCTGTTTTTGGTCTCCACCTCCTCCTGAGGGGAAATGTCAAAGTCATTAGCTGCTAAATGCTCGACTGTATTCAGCAGCTGGTGTCAAGCTGGGTCCGTCTGCTGTTTATCAGAAAAACAGCTGCCTGATGTCACTTGAAACGGTTGATGAGCTCATAACAATGAGTTTAAAGATGCTGAACCACATTCCAGTAGTAGACTTCCATCTTATAACTGCATCTTACAACAGTGTTTGGAATGATTTGAACGCCCCAGTGGAAACACCTGAATAGAATAGATGGACTCCCAGTGGCTGACGGGTTCAGAGATCAGGCTGCCGAATGCTAATGTAGCAACCTGAGCTACAGACCGGTCAGAAAGCCGAGACGCCATGAAACAAGCTGCTCTGTTTGCTGCATGTTGCTGCTGCTCTCTGCAAGAGGAATCAAGACACATTCTTGATTCCTTCACACACATATTATGTCATTGTTTTCTTAGGGTTCACACAAGATGACACAGACAAATTCAGGAACAAAAACAAATGTATAATTCAGGGTTAAAATCCTCATTACTCCCGGGTCAAATGACTTTGCAGTGGACACAGGTTTTTATTGTCTTCTGCTCCAATCGGCAGTGATGGAAGAAAACATGTTGAACATGACGCACCGTGAACAGTACAGAAAAACAAACTCCTTAGGCAAACCAATTCTATAATTCATAAGTTACATTTTTTTATATACCTGATAATTCTGGTGTAAAAGAGGAGGAAACTTTTTCTGTCATTGTTCCTGTGATAATTAATTTCTATTGGAGTAGATGCTGATACCAATTCTAGAAAGTAAATAATCTTCGATACAGATATGAATCGAGTATTAATTAAGAAAATAAACACACACTTTATTATATAAAACAATAATGCAATCCTACCAGTAAACATAAATGCTGATGGTGATATGTCTGTGAAAGACTCATGTTGGCCAAGCGATAAATCATTGAGGCGCCACCTACTTTCTTTGTTCCTGATATCAATTCACAGCATTTAAGAATAATACCATTAATACATAGAAATTCAAATAAATCAATTGTCGTCAAAGCGTTTTTCAGTTTTACTTTCACAACCTGCAGCTTCAACCTTGTTTCAATCGACCTCCATCATGTGTTAAACTTTGTTAAGAGGAGCATCAGGAAGTATAATGTTTCCTTATATATAAATAGACAACTGTTTGTTTGACTGTGAATATGAGGCAGATACACTTGTGTTTCTTGTCCGCTCGCCTTCTTCATGGCGCTCTGTTGAATCATTTCATTATCGTCTACGCAGACACATCACGGGTTTCCTTTGAGGCGGCCCACAGACCCAACTACTTCCTGTACGCGAGCCCCAGCGGCCAGGTGAGGCTGGCCAAGTGGGAGGAGAGCGAGGCATTCTGGGACGGGGCAACCTTCGTCCTCCACAGGAACACCTGGGTCCCCGGCTACGACTCGCTGGAGTCCCACGCCAAACCCGGCTTCTTCCTGCACACCACGCTGCTTCGCGTCCACCTGCTGAAATACAGACACGCCGACACTTACCGCAAGGCCACGCTCTTCAGACTGACAGGTCAGCAGCGCTCAAATTACCAATGTGCAGTGAACGCATCATAACTCACAAAGTTAGCAAAAGTTACTGAGACACAACAGTTGTTCAATCAAGGAACATTTCTTAAGGAGTGTTCTAATCCAGAATTTTATTAAAGCTTAATCCCCTCAAATCTCTTTCAGTTTAGCTTTTCATCATTGGCATTGGCAACAAAATCTCAAAAAGCAAAAGATTTGAAATTGATTTATTCTTGAAAAAAGAATTGATTGCAAGTTGCACAGAGAACTTGAACAACCTTAGATGAAGAATATGATATTTTTTCATACTGAATCTTGAAAATAAAATGTAAAATGTCGGTTCTTTTTCAGGCCCAAACCCAGAATCTCCGCCTCGTCCTCAGTGTCAGTGGAGGTACGACTCCTGCGTCATCCCTTGCTTCAGGACCTGCAGCGACCCGGCGGCCGAAGCCTGCGTCACCATCCCACAGTGAGACCTTTGAGCTCCTAACTCCAACAATATTAACAACTGCACTAAAATCTCCCAAAACCTCAATATCCTGACACATTGATATATAAAAATAGAAAGATATAGATAATTAAAATTAATTAACATCGGATCATCTTGTTCAGAGAACTCTGAATAAATCAAAACTGTAAAAAGTCTCTTGTTTGACTTTTCATTTCATATATAACCCTGTGTTGCTGTCTGTAGAGTGGAGGGCTGCCTTCCTGTCTGCCCCCCCCACATGGTTCTGGACGAGGTCACCCGTCGTTGTGTTTATGTGGAAGACTGTGAGTATCCTCTGCTTGATTTCAGTTATTCATTTGAATTCATACAGAAACTAGCATGTTGATGCAGAATATCTTGCTGCTCCTGCTTCAGGAGTGAAAGGCAAACTCCACGTAAACAGAATTACGTGGACGTTCTCCAAAGTTCCTGTCTGAAATCTATTTTGCATCAGCCTCAGTGCTGCTGTAACACATTTCTGTATTGTTTTGTTTCAGGTATTAAAGCCCCTGTTGTTGTGCAGCCAGTAACACCACCTGCTGCTCAGCTGACCTCTGCTGCCTCCACCTTCACCGTGAAGACCACAGTCCCCACTGAGTCCTCCGCTCCTCCACATGAATCTCCAACCACTAAAGTCACCACAGTTTCTCCTGCTGTCAACACACAGACCCTTCCCACCATGGCCCCACCCGCCCCTGACGAGCCAACCCGACCAGTCACTGCTACTCCTGAACCATCCAGAACAGCAGGACCTCTGGCTTCCCCAGCAGCACCCCCTGTTGTCAGGCCAGGGGTTGTGACGTCGACTGTCAGAGAGACCGAGGCCCCTCCCACCACTGTGACAGGTACAACAACATTGGCGCACGAGGCACTGGGCTCCACCGTCAACCCCTCCAGTCTCAGCACGTCCAGGACAAGCATCGCTCCATTTGCCATCACCGCTCTGTTCTGGATCACTTCCTCCACCAAAGCCACGGACTCCCCTGAGCCACTGGTCACCACCACTGCCGCGACTTTGCAGCCGACTGCACCCGCAGCGCCAACCACGACATCCATCGTGGAGCAAACCAGCACTACCAGCAGCCGCCCTCTCTCTGTTGTCACACACTCAACCAAAGAGACCACAGAGGCTACAACACATTCAGCAGCTGTTACTCCGACTCTAACAGCTTCCAGTCCCGCTCTGATCTCAGAGACATCTGCAGTCACAGGCAGAACCAAGGCTCCCAGTGTTGCCACCACAGCGTCCACATACACCCCCACAAAGATGGTAACAGAGGAGAGACTTCCTCCAACAACAACCACACCGATCCCGCCTGGTTCACCAAGCGCAGCATTCACAACCACATCTCCACTCTCGACGTCTCCTCCTGTCGAAACAGAAACTGTGGCTTTGCCCACGGCAACTTCAGCAGAGACCACAGAATCGGGAAAGCCAGTGGCACCGTTTACTACCAGTAAAACAACACAACATCTAATACCAGGAACAACAACACAGAGTCTTACCACAACTAAGATTGAGTCTACCCCCCCTCCAGATCTTACAACCTCTCCCACATCAACCCCTGAGTCGCCAACAACAACCCCACTCCATGTAGCAGTGACTACAACTGCAACATCTTCTCCGACCTCAGCTGCTGCAGCCTGGAGGACGACGACAGCGAAAGTGGACGTCACTGAGGCTACAGTTTCTGAAAAACCTGCAACTACAACACCTGCACCTCCATCTCCAGAGGTAACAGACGTGACAGCTGCTCCTGCGTCCCCCTCCAAAGTCTACACTGAGAGAACCTCCTGGTCCGCTGCTGTCCCGACCACAGAGAGACCCAGTCACATCACTTTTCCAAGACCGTCAGAGGCTCTAGAAACGTCCACCATGTCCACGGGTCCTCATATCACAACAAAACCAACTGCAATGCTAGTGTCTCATACCGAAACCACGACTGCACCAACGACAGAGAGCTTTGTTCATCCTGGAACTAGCCTGCGGACCTCCGAGCAATGGCATCCCACCCATCAGGAGACCTCCTCCACCTCAGTCCTCAGCCCCACAGTAACAATAACACCAGAGTTCACTTCTGAACCTGTTGTCCATGTGGTCACTTCCACCAAAACTACAGAACTACCTTATCCTGCTGTAATGCCAACAAAGCCGGTGGACACTATTGCTACGTCAGCGGCTGTCACAACCTCCGCTGCCCAAACTACAACCTCAACTGAAGAAATCGCCACTACCACAACCAGGATACTGTTTACACCTCCATCACCTGCACCTGGTGCACCTGCGACGCCCCTCGCAACAGCTCCTACAACAGCGCCACCAGGTGATGTCACCACCGAGCCGAGACCCGTTGTCTTCCTGCCATTAACAGAATCGACACATCCAGTGACGGGAAGAGTGGAGGTGTCAACAACAGTAGCAACCAGGCTGCCTCCATCTTGGTCGCCGCTGCAGACAACTACGTCGGCAGCTCCACGGACGACAACTTTTTCAGACAAAGTCACCACCCATTTGGTGTCCACCGCAAGAACTACACCCGCTACAACTGCTTCGATCATATCACGGACGACGACCCCCAGGACGACACCAAGAGTCCCTGTGACAACAAGAGTCACCCCAAGGATCACAGTGACCGAGCGGTCAACAGTCAGGCCACACAGTGCGAGGGTTACCATAGCAGCAAGGCCCCCAACAGTGACCGCCAGATCAACCACTCTCGGGCCGCCGACTGTCGCACCAAGCCCCGGCACAACAACCATGTCAGCAGTGCCGTCTGCAAGCGTTGCAACATCGCCCGAGTCTCTCACCACAGTGAGCATGACAAAGCTTGAAAACACGACCGCAGCAGTTCCGGGCCCGACCACCATCATCCCCCGACCGCCGGCTCCTACTCTAACAACGGTCACAGAATACACTGCCGTCTCCAAGATGACCAGCAGAGAGCCAATCACATCTGAGAAAACTCAGATGACCAAAGAGACTGAAGCGTCACCACCCACATCCCAACCAGGGATGCTGCCAACTGACAAGCTTGTCTCCACCCAGGAGCCGAGGTTAACCTCTCCTGCTGCGACGACACTCCTAACAACCACCAGGGTCCAAACTACTGTGTCGGACAAAGTGGGTCAGACCAGTCCAGGGTCAACAGCGTCTCCTGCACCTGCAACGACCAGACACACAGCGGAGGGCTCAACGGCTGAGGCTGTTGCATCAATGAGGATATGCAGCGTGGGTTCATTTATTACACATCAAATTCAAATTTCTGTATGTGTTTGTTCCTGTTTACAAGAAAAGAAATCAAGGAAGGAACAATTTTAAAGCTAAATTCCATAATAAAAGCCACAACTGCAGCTTTAATCAAGATATTTTATAAAGCTGCCAGTTCCTTCCTCTATTTTACAGAGTAGATGCATTTATTCATATCACACACTAACCTTCTTGAGCAAATGGACACTTGACGATATCGGTCGTATATAAAGATACAGACGGTGCAATACAATTTTGCCAGAAACTGGTGTTCATTTTTTGATTTTGTTTCCATCCAGCCTCCGTACGCAGAGATCGTTGACGAGTGCACAAAGTACATCTGCGTCAACAACCAGCTCGTCCTGTTCAACAAATCTCAGAGCTGTCCCTTTACTTCCGAACCCCCGAACTGTGGCCTGCTCGGCTTCGCCATCCTGGTCAATGGAGACAAGTGCTGCCCTCAGTGGGACTGTCCATGTGAGAAAAACCAACTTCTCCATCTCTGTGTTTCCAGCTGATATTTCATGGATGTTGCAGATTCACTTTTACCTGCTTTTGTTTTTTTCTTCAATTTCTTGATGTTACAGGTCGCTGCTCGATGTTTCCGGACTTGAATGTGATCACGTTTGATGGGAACAGTGTTGCCATCTATAAGGCTGCCTCATATGTTGTGACCCAGCTGCCCAACGAGACTGTCAGCGTCCTGGTTCAGGAGTGTCCGGCGGACTCTGAGTCGCTGGTAAGTCGACTTCCCTGGTTCCCTCAAAGCGATGGAGACGTAAGTCACTGATTTCCTTCTCTTTTCTCAAGCTCCTCTGGAATTTCACCAACCTCTGTCTGGTGGCGTTAAACATCACACACAAGTCCAACCACATCGTCATCAACCGGCTGCAGAGGAGGGTAAGAGACACGTCCTTCTTATCCTGACTTTTACTGTTTTCGTATCTTACTTGTCACACAAGCAGGTTAAACCTCTGAGCCGCTCTATGCCTCCTTCAGCTTTACGTCAATTCCCGATACGCCAAACCCCGTTTCAAGAAGTATGGCTTTGAGATCTACGACACAGGAAACATGTACCTGATCCGCAGCCCGGCCGGTCTGAAGCTGCAGTGGTATCACAGCACTGGGATGATGGTAATCGACAGCTCCAGCAACAAGCTTCCTACCATGGGCCTCTGTGGTAAGAGAAATCGAGCTCCTGCACAAATTTTACTACTTCAGCTCTCTCTGAAACACCAGACTGGGTTGCATGCTGTACAAAGCAGAATCCCTGATTGTTCAGTTACAACAGCTACAACAGCCATTTGTCACAATCAGTGATTGTCACATCCTTTATGAGAGATTTAAATGTTGTGTTTGTGTGACACCTGCCTCAGGTTTCTGTGACGGAGACCCAACCAACGACCTGACTTTGGCCAACGGAACCACGTTGGGCGTGAGCGAGGATCCGGCTCTTTTCATCGACAGCTGGCAGGTTCCCAACACAACCAGCTACATCAGCCACAGCCGCCGCCGCGAGCTCAACTGCTCGACCAGCGACTGCTCCGTATGCATGGACATGCTGCAGAACCACCACTTCTCCTCCTGCCACGCCTTCGTACGTGTTCACCCATCTACGGGACGGTTTCTGGTCTCAATAGTTTCTCAGCCTGATCACAAACTAAACTCAGGTTCTGTCTGAAACACAGTGAAGGTGCCGCTCAGGTTCTATATTCTTACTGGGTGAAAGTAGAACAATTTCAGTACCTAAAGATGATATAAAACAATCATTAAATAATAAAATACGATAAATAAATGGAAATTTAATTTCAACCTTTTTCTGCCATCATCGCGTTTCTGACTTGTCGTTGGTAAAACAAGTGTTTGACGAATTACAAGCAAAAATAAATGATTGATTTTACTTTTATCAATTATGATGACCAATGTTTTTAGATAAAAAGCATTTTTATTCTTTCTTGGTTTTTAGGTCCCTCCCAGCACATTTTGTGAGGTCTGGGTCCGAGATGCAGAGTACGTCAACAACCAGTGTGTGGCGCTGGCTGCATATGTGGCCTTGTGTCACAAATTTAACATCTGCATCGAGTGGAGGAGTCCGGATCGCTGTCGTAAGTTTCAGTGAAACAACAGAAGAGCTGCTGTTTGAGCTCCTGAGTGAATGAAGGAAAAACGACTGGACCACAATGTTGCAGCCTGTTAAAACTCTTTAAAATTTAAAATGTCTACACTAGAATATACTAAAAGTTTGAACAAAATGTTGGCTCCAAGGCCGCAGATCTACTTGCTTTGTACTGCGTGTCGACCTCACGGCGCTGGTCGTGCATGTCCTCAGACGATACGATTTAAAGGCCTCACAAACATCGTTAATGTCACCGTGATCACTGTTTTTGCCGTGATCAGCAGAAACTACAGGTTCACCTCCTCCTTCTATCACCATGGTTTTTCATTTACAAAATGAAAATCTGAAAGTTCAACCCAGTTGGAGTTCAGTGGTGCGACTCTAGACGAATAAACCAGAAACATATGGGACTGAAAAGAAAGTGAGTGATATTCAGGATAAAAATCAAGTCAACGCCACGAATCCTGGTGACGTCTCTGACGACGTGACACAGTTCAGCTGTCATCGATGTCTTTATTTACACTTGTGCTTCTTGTTGCACAAGATTGCATTAAAAGTGATACCATAGAGTGGTGTGCCTTTGAAGAAAAGGTTGCTGTGCTGTTCGGAGCTCTGTGAAGTTGTCTGGCTGGTTTTATGGCTCCTGCCATTGTGTAGCTGTTTCTCAGTTGCTGTTGGGAGTTCTCCGGCAGGACATCGCGTCGCTGCTTGAAGGTTGGTAGAGCTTGGATTGGAGGAGGTTTCCTTGTCGAGGTGAGCTGGAAGCTGCACCTTTGAGCTCCTCTCGGAGAGAGTATCGGAAAGAGGCTGTACAGCCTTCTCCTCTCGAGGATGGCGTAGAAAGAGAATGAAGAAAGGGAGACCTGGCCTTATATTGGCTTGATGACCTCATTGGTCATGGGGCCCAGAGTGACCAATAGTGATTGACCCTTGTGTCGCCGGTCGGTTTTCATACCTATGTGTGACGTTGAGGCTCCCTGGGAGACTGAGTTCTGATGGCTCTGGTTTTCTCCAAAGAAAAGCATGTTGTCAAGGCTTTGACTACACATGTATGCCAAACTGTAGTTCACAAATACCATGTCCCAACATTCTCCTACTATAACATGTGAAAAATCCCGTTGTAATCACATGTTTATTGTATTTTAAAACACGCACAATCCGGCCAAAGTCGTGTAATAAAGATTGAAGCAAAGTTCTAGACCCTATGACCTGTTTACCTGGAGCGTGATTGATTCATCCTAGCAGCACTACCTTGGGTCTTGTGATGTGATAGAGCACCGACATGTTTGCTTGTCTCTCCTCCACAGCCTTCGCGTGTCCTGACACTCTGCGGTATCAGGCCTGTCTGCCGGCGTGCACGTCTCAGTCCTGCCCCAACCACGACTTCGACTCCGACCCCGACCAGTGTTCAGGCCTGACCGAGGGCTGCGTGTGTCCTGAGGGGACACTGCTCCACCGGCCCTACTCCGCCCTCTGCATCTCACCCGACAAATGCGGTAAGTCTCAAACCGGACGTCACAAAGTTAGATCATGACGACACAAGGTTGTGAAGAAAATCTGAAAATGAATGAATTATATCTTGATTTGAGTCAGTTTTAAATGTACGAGACCTGTATAATAATCTTTGTTCCTGCAGTCTGCTTCAGTGTTGTCGTCTCACGACCAGTGAACTAGAAATCATGGTGTCATTTGTGCGTCCTCAGCCTGCACCGACAGCTCCGGCACTCCCCATGCTCACGGCGAGGTGTGGAAGGCCTCAAAGGACGCCTGCTGCATGTACCGCTGCGACAACGACTCCA
Organism: Platichthys stellatus; assembly: GCA_016801935.1. Lineage (NCBI taxonomy): Eukaryota > Metazoa > Chordata > Actinopteri > Pleuronectiformes > Pleuronectidae > Platichthys > Platichthys stellatus. The sequence continues at coordinate 1,003,184 of CM028859.1, forward strand.
TCGTCCCCTTGGAGTATGACTGCTCCGACGTGGCTGTGCCCGTGTGCCGCAGAGCAGGGGAGGTGATCATCAGCCTGGCCCACGACACCAGCTGCTGCCCACAGAGAGTCTGTGGTGAGGAGCCAAGTTTGAAATGTTCAAACTGAAGAAGTTGGTGTAGAATTAGAAAATCCAATGTTGAAGTTATGATTTGTGGCTCTGCAGTTTGTAACCAGAGCCTGTGTGACCTGGTCCCTCCTGAGTGTAAGTACGGGGAGAAGCTGGTTTCGTACTACAGGCAGGACTCTTGCTGTCCGCACTACGTCTGTGGTGAGTTTCTCGTTCTCCGAATTTTTGTTTAGCCTGAATATAAGTCCTAAAAGTATTTGATGTGATTTTGTGTTGACAGCACCAGATGTGTTTTTTGGTGACAGAGAGGAGTTGTTTTATTTTGAGTGTTTCATTCTGTTTATAGTTTAGCCTGTTGCGCTGCATTGGCCAGTAGGTGGCCATCGGGTGTGTCGTCTGACGATACATGTAAAACATTGTTATTAACAGAACTGCGTCGTACAGCTAGTTACTGATGCAACATATCTTTGGAAAGCTAATATTCTTCTGATACGACTGATGTAAACCATTTCAAGATCCGATCACCACAGCCGGTACAATCAACGTCTCAGTCAGACCACCAACAAAAAAAAACAATAACAAAGTTGACGTCACTCACCTAAGAATCATCATATTAATCCACAGATCGATAACATTCAAACAAAAGCGGTTTTGGTACATAGCCAAAGGTCCAGACGATCCAATCCAGTAACATAATCAGTCCAAAACACACTATTACATCAAAGAATAGCCACAGTCTGCTGTTTTTGCGTAATCTCAGAGCAGCCAGCAGCTACGTGTAAACTTTGATGTATTTTCCCTTGTAACTCCTGTTCGCATGTAAACACAGCCGCTCTCTTGCTATCAAAATGGTGGCTAGCAGCTCCTATTGGGTTAAGTGGGCTGTCAATCTGAACTTGACCCAATCGGAGCTGGCATGGGCTGTCCACAGCCTACAATAGCCAACTAGATACCTTGTTGACGGCCAGTGCTTGCCCCTCTTCTGACGTGTAAAGACTGAGCCAATTGCAACCGATTGCTCTGATGACTGGCGTATTGTTTAGCCAATGAAATTTCCAACATGCAGATGTGCTGCTTCACGGGATAAATATACAGACACCAAGCAAGTCACTGCGCAACAGTGTCCAACTGGTCCCAGAGCATCGTGAAAGATGTTTATTTGTATAAATTTTAAACCATATGACCGGTTTTGTCTACTTTAAATAAAAGTATGATTTTGAATGTAAAAGTAGCCTTTTTAGCCTGGTTGGTTACAATGGTTACAAAGGGTCCTTTGGAGTCTCCAAATGGCCTTTGTGGAAAACGCCTAGACAAAATGAGGAAAAAATCTGTAAAATATTCATTTTCTGTGGTATTGTTATCAAATTTGAACATGGGCTAGTCAAGGCTTCATGCTAGGGTCCCATTGTGTTTTCCAGCTCTTAAGTCCCAGCTAGAGTCATCTGCAGGCATCTGTTTACCAACAAATATTCAGGCGGAAATAAAAACCTTCAACTGCTATTACTCAATGCCAGTAGCACTGAGGGGGGGAGGGGAGATCAGAATGTTACCTTTCAAAAGCGACCAAGACCATGCATGTACTCCAAATGGTTCAAGAACAGCTTTCAATTTACTTTGGGTATTCCTCAGACAGGCGTTTTAGTCGAATCCGACCCGCCTCTTAAGAGGTTAGACTTAGTTCAGAGTTAGTTTAACCTGCAGGAGTTTCTGGAGGCTGGTGTGATGTGTTTTGTCGCCTCGTTGGAAACGTCTTCACTGCAGTGCATTCCAACACGTGGATCTGTAGGATGAATTAGTTTCTGTGTGTTGCAGAGTGTGACCCTGATCTCTGTGAGTCGGACGTTCCCACCTGCAGAGAGGACCAGACTCTGATCGCCACCAGAGCCGACGGCAGCTGCTGTCTGGCTCACATCTGCAGTCAGTTCACACACACGTCACATCAGCTCCTGTGTTTACGTCCAGTCGTCAGCAGTTTCATTCAAAGTGTGTGTTTCCCGCAGTGTGTTCCTCCTCCTGTCCGGAGACTCCTCCTCTCTGTTGGGACGGGGAGGTGCTGACGGTCGACGGGAACGTCACCGACCACTGCTGCCCCGCCTACCAGTGTGGTCAGAGCACGCATACACACACACACACACACACACACACACACGGACACACACACGGACACACACACACACACACACACACACACACACGGACACAAACACACAGAGAGACAGACAGACAGACAGACAGACAGACACACACAGACACACACACACACACAGACACACACACACACACACACACCCACACACCTTCTAACATTAACACAATAGTGACGTTCCCTCTCCTCTTCCTCCCATGTCATTATTATTTCTCCCTCATGGTAATATATAGGATTCACTGGTACCATGTATATTTACTTTAATTGCAGTGCTTGCACAAAGTTGTGATTCTTGTACAAGTATGTTCTTTTCATTCTTTTTTTTTGTTTCAAG